>CM039121.1:24168776-24321276 GCA_022036555.1 Microstegium vimineum | reverse complement strand
TACGACGACTATCTACATCCCGCCCAATACCTTACCCCAGAGAAAAAGCCTTGACTTCAGGTAGGCAAGAGGAATAAGTGAACCCCCAGGACGGGCTCAGGGAGTAGCCCAAAACGCGCATGCATGGATTTGACATTCCTTCCACCATCACCCCATGGTTGTGGAGCCATAGCAATAATGTAGGGATTCCACATTCCCCATATTATTACACATTCCCATATTATACTGCGTAGCCCATTACGTACCACAAATCCGCATCTACATGCTTATAAAAGAGAGGTACGAGAAGAGAATGAAAGTTCGCTACCTTGGAGTGAGTCTGCGAGTCTGGAAACGGGGGCTTTGGAAGAGTAGAAAGATTTCATGCTGTTTGGACCATGGAAAGAAAGAAAATCCTGTTCCTGCATGTTTTCTGTGAAATTCTTGCGTGGTTCCTATGAAATTCCCGTGTTGCACTCAGTCCCTGAGAGAGCATCCCCAACCATCTTTCTTAAAATCTCACTCTAGCGCACTTTGCAGATCCTGCCACCTTATCTTTAGCCAGAAATAAGCAATAGAGGATGGCAATATTTGGAGATAAGCTGTCGGAGGATTTTTTTTTTTTTTTACCAAAATCTTTATCTCTGTCGATACATAAGGATATAAAGAGGCTCTTGGAGTTGCCCACTCCTTGAGGGTTGAACCCACAGTGAATCAACTTCAGAGAGCAAATTACTGGCTTAGTTAACTGAGTGTAGGTGGATTCAATGGACCTTGGAGCCGTTGGTGTTATTTGCCATAAAATCCAAACAGTAGGGTATAGTTTGAACCAAAGCATGGCGATAATATTGTACATTCTAGGATTTGCTATTTCATTTCTCATGTGTCAGTTCTGTGGTTAGGTTTGTTCTTGAACAACTGACTTTCTGAGTGTGGCTTGCTACTAGGAACAAGGGATTGCAATGAGTTCACTTACTATTGTAATAGCCATCCATCATTCAGCCTGAATAGGTGACTTTTGTTATCATTATTCGTAGAGAATTATGTGCGAGCTGTTTTATGATATCTGCTGGATCATTATTTTGCTTTTTTGGATGCAAAATTTTTGAATCATCGATCATCGTCATCGTTGTATCCTGTGGCAAATTTTGCCTTGCTATATTCATCAGCAAAAAGCAATTTCACTGTACATGTCAGATAACCAATAACTGACCGAGTGATGTAAAATTTTTATTTTGCACTAGGCTTTTGCTATTTTTTCTTGAATGTGAAGTGATTTTGCAGTGCTTTATTACTGAGTATTGAACATGTGAAGCTAAATCCATGAGATGTGACCCATATATTTGTAGGTTTTGGACAGTATGATTAGCATAGCTGCTGGCTTGAAGTTACTAGTACCTGATTTAGCTCACATTAATCCAAACTCACTATCTCTCATTCCTGTTGTAAATGTTGCAGTGTGATTCATCAGAACCTGATTCATGTGACTCAGGTTGCAATGGTGGGCTGATGACAAATGCCTTCAGTTATCTCCAGAAGGCTGGTGGCCTTGAGAGTGAGAAGGATTACCCTTACACTGGCAGTGATGGTAAATGCAAGTTTGACAAGTCCAAGATTGTTGCTTCAGTTCAGAACTTCAGTGTTGTGTCTGTGGATGAGGGTCAAATTGCTGCTAACCTCATCAAACATGGGCCACTGGCAAGTAAGTAAAAGATTAGATGAATCTCTTGTGCCAATAAATCTGATCACTAATACATAGAACAGTCAATAGCAAACAATGAAATCACTGATGCACGTTCTCTGTTCTGTGCAGTCGGCATCAACGCTGCTTACATGCAGACATACATCGGAGGCGTGTCATGTCCATACATCTGTGGCAGAACCCTTGACCATGGTGTTCTCCTAGTTGGCTATGGTGCAGCTGGTTTTGCTCCCATCCGCCTGAAGGACAAGCCTTACTGGATCATCAAGAACTCGTGGGGTGAGAACTGGGGAGAGAACGGATACTACAAGATATGCAGGGGTTCCAATGTTCGCAACAAGTGTGGTGTCGACTCCATGGTCTCTACTGTTTCCGCTGTCCACACGTCGAAGGAGTAGACTCTGATTAGTGGTCTTCCCTGATGAAAATCGTGATTTTCTTATATTCTAGAACTACAATGCCTGCTAGTAATATATGCTCCATCTGTGTGCTGTTTTATATATTGAAGGCAGCAAAGATGTGAAGCGGCAACGGGATGCTTGCTGTAAGTTTATGTTTGGCTTGCTACGTATGCTACACGCTATTTGGATGTAGCAAAGTTATCACCAGCTGTATACGCTTTTTAATCTACAAGACACTTGAATAATCTGTACATAAAATTATGGTGTGCTTCCATCTTTGCTGTGTCTTATATGTTTATGGCAACATTGAGGTCATCCTCAATAGATGTTTTATTTCACAGTTTTCAATATATTCATATTTTAGAAACAGTGCACAGTTTTATCCTCATCCTCATGAAACTATTGTTACTTCTATGAAACTTTCATCATCTCTCTTCGTAATATGATATTATATCAGCGTATTTAATTTTGATGAAACCTTATGAGACTAGCCCGAGGAAGACATGTATAAGTGCATTTAATTTTGATGAAACCTTAATGAGACTGGCATGAGGAAATGGAAGAAGTTAGGATTTGATGTATTATAAAACCGATACCCTCTAGCTAGTAAAGATTAGTTTAGTATGGACAATTTATTTAGGGGAAATTGACTACTGGACACATATTTATATATCATGTTATATCTGTGTATCTACATCTGTATATATGAGTCTTTTTTACATCCACGTGTAGTTAATCCTGTCCAGAGTATATGTACCGTCAGGCTCCGGTAATGCATTGACGTGTTTGACGGGTATACACTGTAAATACAAGTGTATAGTTGTTTGATGATTGAAGGGCGTATGCGTAACAAAAATATGAGTATATATGTTTTTCCATCGAGTATGCTGCATGCCAGAGAAGAGTATGTAGTACTCTGTACTTTTTAGAATAGAGTATCTATACATATTTTTTAAATTGGGTATTCGTAATTTTTTTAAAATAGAGTATTTATAATTACTTTTTGGAGTGGAGTATGCATATACACGCGAAAATTTAGACAGTACAAGTCTATACTTAAATCACACGATCGGAGTATACGTGCATACGTTTGTTAAGTATCTAGACAATTTTTCCATATCAATTTAATCCAGAAATTAAATAGTAAAAACATGATGATAACATGTATTTACAAGTGAATAAAACTAGCAGCATATACATCAAGTAGAAAGTTAGCAGTAGACACAACATGTAAATATTTGATCCATAGCGATAAACATGAAAAACATGTTTAACAGGAAGATCAGAATGTACCCATAGGAGGGGCTCATGCCGAAGGCATGGGAGGCTACATTCGCACTAGTCGACATAGTGCGTTGCTCGAAGTTGCGGACCACAGTCGATGCAGAATGAGGTTCGCAGTGCCGTCCCGCGAACGGCTCTGGGAAGAAGACGTGTAGTACAGTCCTGCGAACGGCTCCGGGAAGTAGACGTACAAGCAAATAGAGGATCTCCGGGAAGAAGACGAGGGCGAACGGCAAGCAAACGCGGATCGCTCCCCAAAAACCTAATCGCCGCGCACCCCGTGTAAGGATCTCAGGACGACGTCGGTTCCGGAGGCACCTGCTCTCTCGATCTCTCCATGCGCGCAGAGGAATGAGACGGAGAAGAATAAGAAGCAACGTAACAGAGGAGGTATGTCGTGAGGTTTTTAGAAAGGAGAAGACAGATGGATGCGGGAGAAGGAAGGCTAACGGACAGGCTTGAATCTCGGGAAATCAATTCCATTCAAGCTTGTCGTTACAACGTTAATCGCTGATTGACGTTTCCTTTTCCACTGTTGAGTCCAGGTTCAGTGAATCCACTGAGTTGGCACGGCACGACACGGCACGGCTCGGCTCGGCTCGCTCGCTCGCTCGCTCGCACGCCACGCCACGCCTCGCCTCGGCTCGGCGACAGCGGCGGCGCGCGCGAGTGGCACCTAGTCATCCTCCACTCAACTTCTCAATTTATGCACACGAAGTCCACCTATTTAAGTTGAGTCAACTTATAGTCAATATCCCGTACGGGACTATACTATAATGCAACATAACATATACTATGAGACTAGGATTTATTAGATTATTAAAATATGGGCCAAGCCCATTTTATTCAACAATCGCCACCAAACCCTAGACATCATAGTAAAGTTTTCATTTCTCTGTTGTTTGATATACCAGTGTTTCGATGGAGACTGTTAAGTTGAACATCCATCTAGAACTTAGGCTACACTTCTTCACAACTGAACAATGGGCTATGCCTTGAATTGACAGTTTTGTACGAAATAAGTTTCACCTTAGCTCTTAGCTGGTACTAGGCTGCAAAGAGCATCCCCTCTGATTTGGAGCGTATAAGTCATACTCCTGTGCCTTTCATGAGTATTTAGAGATTACCCAAATATCATAGATTATGACTAGCAATCTAACTCATATAGGTATGTTCCTCAAAAGATGTTTTAGGACAACATCTTTGCTTTGATAAGCCACTCAGAGCATATTAAGGTAAAACCAACCTGTCTTACAAATAGGAAAGATTTGCATCAGAGATGAATTTCATTAAGGGTCTTTCCTCTCAACTTACTACTAGCTTGTTTCACCATTCTACTTCACAGGATCTCCGATCACATAGAACAGGTTACCACTATAGTAAGTTTCAAGTGGGTCTCAAATCCATCTCTCTCGATGCATTTTCTATCATATTACGTGATAGACCCTTGGTGAATTGGTCTACCAGATTGTTGGTGTATGGACATAATCCAATGCAATCACTCTGGAGTTTCTCAACTTTCTGACAGACTTTAGTCTCCTTTTTACATGCCTTGTGGACTTCAAGTTATCCTTAGAACTATTAACCTTTGTTATTACAGTCTAGTTATCACAGTTCATAGAAATAGCCGGTATCGGTTTTTCAACTACCGGTAAATCCATAAGGAGCTCACGAAGCCACTTAGCCTCAACACAGGCGGTGTCCAATGCTGTAAGTTCTGCTTCCATAGTTGACCTTGTTAAGATGGTCTGCTTGCAAGACATCTAGGAAACAACGCCACATTCAAGTGAAAACACATATCCACTTATGGCATATTACTCATCAGCATCAGATATCCAGTTGACATCACAATAACCGTCCAGCACCCTGGATGCCCGATAAAGTGAATATCATAACTCATTGTACACATTAGATAGCACAAAACTCTTTCGAGTGCACGCTAATGAGCATCTCCCGAACTTGAAACAAACCAGCTCAATTTGCACACTGCAAATGAGATGTCAGGCCTCGTTGCACTAGCAAGATACATGAGTGAACCGATGATCTGGGAATATCTCAATTGATCACTTGCTATTCTCCGATTTATCCTCAATAGCACACTAGGGTCATAAGATGTAGGAGCAGGCTGACAGTCACTAAATCCAAAGTGACTCAACACCTTTTCCACATAGTGAGATTGTAACAAAGTTACCCCACCATCACCTTCTCTCAGAAGCTTGATATTAAGAATAATATCAGCCTCTCCCAAATCTTTTATCTCAAAATTTTTAGATAAAAATTCCTTTGCCTCCTCTATTACTTTGAGGCTGGAACCAAAGATCAGTATGTCATCAACATATAAACACAGGATAATTCTATCACCCCCACCATACCGATAATATAAACATTCGTCAACTTCATTCACAACAAAGCCAGCAGATGTTAAAGTTCTGTCGAACTTCTCATGCCATTGCTTAGGTGCTTGTTTTAATCCATATAGAGATTTCATTAATTTACACACCTTTCTTTCTTGACCACTTGTTACAAATCCATTAGGCTGATCCATATAGATCTCCTCATCTAACTCTCCATTTAGGAAAGTTGTCTTAACATCCATCTGATGAACGATAAGACCATATGAGGCTGCCAGAGAAAGTAACACTCGAATTATAGTCAATCGGGCAACAGACGAATAAGTATCAAAGAAATCCTCTCCTTCCTTTTGGGTTATACCCTTGGCCTGCCTTGCCTTGTACCTTTCAAGTGTACCATCAGGCCTAAGCTTTTTCTTGAACACCCATTTACATCCAATAGGTTTGCACCCATAAAGACGATCAATTATTTCCCAAGTTCCATTAGACATAATTGAATCCATCTCACTCCGTACTGCTTTCTTCCACAAGTCAGGATCAGGAGAGGAATATGCCTCTTCAATGGTTGTTGGTGTGTCATCCACAAGGTACACAATATAGTCATCACCAAAAGACTTTGCAGTCCTCTGTCTCTAACTCTTTCGAGTGACTATAGTGTCATCCTCCTCAGGATTTTCCACATGGGGTTCCTCAATTTGTTCTATCGGAATAAAATGTTCATGGAGATTTATAGATTCATGACCAGATATGGTAGGTGTATTTTTCATTAGAAATTCATTTAAAAAAATATAGCATCTCTAGACTCCATTATTGTACCAACAATCATGTTAGGCACACCAGAATTTATAATTAAGAACCTATACCCAATACTATGAAAAGAATAACCAAGGAAGACACAATCAACAGTTCTAGACCCATGTTTGCGTTTCTTGTTGATAGGCACATTCACTTTGGCCAAGCAACCCCAAGTGCACAAATAGGAGAGATTTAATCTTTTCTTTTCCCATTCCTCAAATGGTGTAAGATCTTTGTTCTTTGTTGGAACACGATTCAGGACATGACACGCTGTCAAAATCGTCTCACCCCACCATTCCTTAGATAGCCCCGCAGTGTCTAACATGACATTAACCAATTCAGTTAGAGTACGGTTCTTTCTTTCGGCAATCCCATTGGATTGTGGTGAATATGGCGGTGTCCTTTCATGAATAATTCCATGTTCCACGCAGAATTCAGAAAATACATTCAAAAAATATTCTCCTCCACGATCAGACCTTAAACGTTTAATTTTCCTCTCTAATTTGCTTTATAGGCCTTAAAATAATTGAATGCTTTATCTTTTGTTTTTAACAAATACACATAACAAAATCTAGTACAATCATCTATAAAAGTTATGAAATATCTTTTACCTCCCTTGATCAATTCATCATTCATCTCACATAAATCAGAATGTATAAGTTCTAGTGGTGCCAAGTTACGCGCCTCAGTAGTCTTGTGAGGCTTGCGTGGTTGCTTAGATTGCACACACACATGACACTTAGAACCTTTGACCAAGTTAAATTTTAGGATAAAATTTAAATTTATAAGCCGCGAGAGACATCCAAAATCGTGAATGCCATATATTCGTCTCATCCGAATTAATAACATTGTTCACTATCTTATTACACACATCATCAAGCAAATATAAGCGGAACAAGCCTCCGCAACCATAACCTTTTCCAACAAATGTTCCATGTCTCGACACAATACATTTATTAGACTCAAACACAATTTTAAAACCATCACGACACAGCTGAGAACCGCTAACAAGGTTCTTTCTGATGGAGGGAACATGCTGCACGTTTTTCAATAGCACCGTCTTTCCCAAAGTAAACTTTAGAACAACCATACCAACACCAAGAACACGCACACGAGAGCCGTTCGCCATCAGCAAGGCTCCTGTCCCTGGCCCGCAGACCTGATAAAAAGTAAATAAAGAAATACCAGCACACATTAATATTAGCACGAGTACCCATCCACCACTCAGGCGAATGACAGACAAAAAAACAAAAGGTGATGAATTACCATACACATATGTTCCTCCTCCAGCCTCACTGATCACCATATTTGCTGATTTTTTCTCCTGCTTGAATTTGTGGTCTGGGCACGCTTTTGCCCAATGGTCAGCAACCCCATAAACAAAGCAACCTCCTTTCTTATTACTCTTCTTAAATTCAGCAGTCTGTTTGGGCTTTGTGCTATTTTCTTTCTTGTTCTTCTTCTTATTATTATTATTACGCGATGCAAATGAATTTTTCTTCTGTACCACATTGGCAGCAGAAGACTTAACTCCTTTTTCACGGTTGTCTTTTGCTCTCGCCCTTTCCTCAACATCAAAAGACCCAATAAGCTCAGCCATGCTAAACTCTTGTCTCTTGTGTTTTAGAAAGGTAGCAAAATCCCTACAAGAAGGTGGCAGCTTAGCGATAATACCGCTGACCACAAACTTGTCAGGAAAACACATGGAAATTGTTCTAGCTCAGTAGCTAGCGCCTGAAACTCATGAGCCTGTTTCACTACAGAACGGTTATCAACTATTTTGTAGTCATACAGCTGCTCTATGAGATACAACTCACTGCCAACATCAGAAACCCCAAACTTGGATTCAAGTGTATCCCATAATTCTTTGCTAGATGTGTACGTAATGTAAGAATCCTCATACTTCTCATGCAAGGCTGAAATCACGACTCCTCAAAACAGGTTATCAGCAGAAAGGTACGCCCTCTCCTCATCTTGAGTGAGCGGACCTTGTGGCTGCCCCTGTGAGACGTGATAACAGTTCATAGTAGTAAGTCATAGGATCATCTTACTACGCCATCTCTTAAAATTGGTGCCATCAAAATCATTTGGTTTCAACGCAGCAGCAAATCCTCTGACAGAAAATTGCCTAAAATTAGGTTTTTGGATTGTTAAGTATTTAGACAATTTCCATGTCAATTTAATCTAGAAATTAAATAGTAAAAAACGTGATGATGACATGTATTTGCATGTGAATAAAACTAGCAGCATATACATCAAGTAGAAAGCTAGCAGTAGACACAACATGCAAATATTCAATCTATACAGTAGAGATAAACATGAAAACCATGTTTAATAGGAAGATCAGAATATACCCAGAGGAGGGGCACATGCCGAAGGCATGGGAGGCTCCATTCGCACTAGTCAACATAGTGCGTTGCTCGAAGTCGCGGACCACAGTCGATGCAGGATGAGGTTCACAGTGCAGTCTAGCGAACGGCTCCGGGAAGAAGACGTGCAGTACAGTCCCGCAAACAGCTCTGTCAATGCAGGATGAGGATCGCAGGCAGTCCCGTGAACGGCGAAGAAGACGTGCAATACAGTCCCGCGAACGGCTCCGGGCAATAGACGTACAAGCATACAGAGGATCTCCGGGAATAAGACGAGGGCGAACGACAAGCAATCGCAGATCGCTCCCCAAAAACCTAATCGTCGCGCACCCCGTGCAAGGATCTCAGGACGGTGTCAGTTCCGGAGGCACCTGCTCTCTCGATCTCTCCGTGCGCGCAGAGGAACGAGACGGGGAAGAATCAGAAGCAACGTAACAGAGAAGGTATGTCGCGAGGGTTTTAGAAAGGAGAAGACAGACGGATGCGGGAGAAGGAAGGCCAACAGGCAGGCGTGAATCTCGGGAAATCAATTTCATTCAAGCCTGCCGTTACAACGTTAATCGTTGATTGACGTTTCCTTTTCCACCGAGTCGCAAAACCGGACGACATGGCACGGCACGGCACGGCTCGCACGCCACGCCTCGGCTCGGGGGCGGCGCGCGCGTGTGGCACCCAGTCATCCCCCCTCAACTTCTCAATTTGTGCACACGAAGTCCACATATTTAAGTTGAGTCAACTTATAATCAATATCCCGTATGAGACTATACTATAATGCAACATAATATATACTACGAGACTAGGATTTATTAGATTATTAAAATATAGGCCAAGCCTATTTTATTCAACAACGTTCCCGTATGAGAGTATGTATTCATACTATTTTGAGAATAAAATATATGTGTATATATTATATATGAATAAATCTGTGAGAAAGCAGTATACTTTTCTCAATAAAATTATACCAATTTAATACTCACATGCTGAAATCAAATCATTTGTAAAAAATCCAAAGAAATAGAATGGGTCTTCATTGCCAATGCCAGCACCCTATCTGCATGGAGCCGCCTGTGGGCGTAGCGGCAGTGAATGTGGATCGGAACAACTTCACGCGGACCTCCTAGGTCGTCGCCACGGGGGAGAGGGCTTGTCGCCGGTCACGTCGCTATGGTGTGGGGGCCACGTCGCCATTAGGGGCTACCGTGTGTGCTAGCTTCACTACTACATAAACATTTTCTAGCAAAGGCCGTCTTTTTTTTATAGGCGGTTCTATCATTAACCGCCCCTATAGCGGGTGTTCTCGGGTCCCACGATTCTAGTTGCCCCTACAAGTCAAACAGTAGGGACGGCTGGTTATCCAATTTATAGGGGCGGTTCACTAATCAAACCGTCCCTGTGGTTCAATTTATAGGGGCGGCTCAATCACCAACCGCCCTTACTATTCCTGTATAACAGCCGCATGCTATCCTCTTTCTTCCCCCTCGGGCAACAAACTGTAGCCCGAGAATAGAAGGAGGCGGGGGGGGGGGGGGCTTGGGCACCTCCCAAAATTTTTCTTTTCAAGTGGGAGAGGTTTTCATTTCATTTCCTATGGTGGAGAGGTTTTAGAAGGTAAGAAAATGATATTCCAAACATTTTTAGAAGTTTTAATGGCTAGTTAGTGAGTAATTAGAGTTTTGCTTTTCTCTCTCTTCTATGGTGCTTGAGCTATGTATGATGCAAATTAGACCAAATTTTTAAATTTATTAGGTTAAATTAGTTAGAGTACTAAGATTACAATCTTATTTAGTGGATATTGTTTTGTTTTAGTGGACTATTGGGTTCTTTTTATGAATCTTTCATGTAGATCTAGATCTAGAACTAGGGTTTGTTTTTTCTTTTACTAATTAAACTCTTACTATTTTTTTATTGTCACATAAATGGGATCCATTTTGAATTAAGGATAGTGGTAAAATATTAATTGTTGCTATTATTTATCTTTGAATTGAAATCAATGGTGGAGAAATATTAATATTTGTCTTCAAATTCTTAGTATTTGTAATAAAAAAATAAAGTGGAGAAATATTAATTAGTCCTTTTTTTGTCATAAAATAAATTTTTTTTCCATGAAAGTGCTTGTTACATTCTATATAATTGTTGCTGTGTATATCTATTTGAATATTGAGTCCTTTTTATTGTCATAAAAGATGGGAGTACGGAAGGTCTTTGATGTATAGTTCATTAAGATGTAAGGCTAGTTTCCATGAAGAGGTGGATAAATTTGTTGAAGCCACAGAGAAGCATGCAATGACATTGACACATAATAAGGATTCAATTATTTATCTTGTAGCGATTGCAAGAACTATCTCGCAAGGAAAGATGTAAGTATCATCAGATCATATTTGATTATGCGAGGATTTGTTAAGGACTACACAATATGGATTCATCATGGTGAAACGGTAGTTAACGACATTGTTGATTGAGAAGACGATACTGAAACCCTAGATTACCTGGCCTAATTTTCAGCAGAGCTCGATGCACGAATGGATCGTGAGTTTATCAATGAACAAGGTGGTGATGCTTGTGGTTGGGATGGTAACAATGAAGGTGGTTCCAATAATGATGATGGAGGATGTGTTGGGGATGAAAATGATGGTGATTCTTTGGAGGAAATGCTTCATGCCCTTGGATCAGAGATTTTACTAAAGAACCTAAAAGGGTAAAAAGCACATGGAAAGAGAGTTTGTATGGCGTTGAAAAGGATTGTCCGACACACTGGACCGTGCTATGTTTTTTTCTTGAGTTGCTCATCCTAAAGGCTAAGTATGGCTGGTCAAACTATAGTTTCAATGATTTGTTGCGACTCCTATCATGGTTGTTGCCAATGCCAAACTCAGTTTCCGCCAACACATACCGAGAAAAAAATATTATAAGTCCATTAACAATGGGGGTTGAAAAAATCCATACACGCCCCAACCACTATATTCTTTTTCGTGGCGATACATTCAAGGATCTAGATAAATGTCCGATGTGTGGAGTGAATCGGTACAAGAACAACGACGTTTACAATGGTGAAGAAGCCTCCATGGGAACAAGAGGAACAAGGGTGGGAAAAAGGTGGTACAGGATTCTCAACCCCTAGATGACAGTCCATTAGGCAATGATGCAAAGCGGAGAAGAATACCTACCTTGGTAATGTGGTACCTACCAGTGGTCGACCATCTAAGGCGTATGTTTTTAAATCCTAAGGAAGTCGCACTAATGGTGGGATGATGATCGCAAGGTGGATGATGATAAGATTGGACAACCGACTGATGGTACTCAATGGCAACGCTTCAATTAAAAGAACGTAGAATTTAGCGTTGAACCAAGGAATATACGGTTTTGTTTGAGCATTGATGGAATGAATCCCTTCAATGATCTTGATCCTGTACAACATCCCAACATGGTTGTGTCAAAAGAGAAAGTACCTTCTCCGCATTATTATTAATGTGTTCCTCGAGCCTTTGATGCAAGAGATGGAGAGACTATGGAGGCATGGGGGGACAATGCATGATGCGTTCAGAAAGGAGGACTTCATATGTAGAGCCATGATCTTTGTTACTACCAATGATTACCCCATGCTATTTGCTTTGTTTGGATAGATTAAAGGGGAGACATGATGCTTGGTATGCTTGGATGGCACTGCATGGGTGTATCTGCATGCATTAAAGTAGTATACCTAAGGTACCAACACTTTCTAAAGATAACACATAAATACCGTAGCAAGATGTTCTTCAAATTTTATGACAATGCCCAGAGAATGAATACCCTCTAGAGAGACGTCAAAATGGACAACGCGTGTTTGAAATGGTGCAAAACATACGTGTCTTCCTTGGAAAGAAGAATGTGGATATGACAAAAAAGGACAAAAGCATACCTCCTATCCCTAGCGTACCTTTTAAGAAGCAATCAATCTTCTTTCAATATCTGCCTTACTGGCCAGACTTGGAGGTCCCCTATGACATTGATGCTATGCATGTGCAGAAGAATGTCTTTGGGAGTCTCATTGCTACCTTGATGGACACAATCAAGACAAAGGATGGTCTAAAATCAAGGAAAGATATGGTGTAGCTTAATGTGAAGCCAGAGCTTCACCCAGTACCTCAGAGTATTGGAAAATATGTTCTACCTGCTGCTAGCTTCAACCTGACCCCAGAAGAGAGGAGGGCGATGTGCACTTTCCTAAGGGGGTCAAACTTCTGACTTGGTTTTCTGCAAACGTGAAGAGGCTAGTGTCAATGAAGGACCAGTCAATAACATGCTTGAAAGGATCAAGATGCCCAAGAGGGGGGTGAATTGGGCTTATTTAAATTTCTAAGCAAGAATTAAATCCTAAGCAATGCCAATTAACCCCCTAGTGCCTACATGTGTGATTCTAGCTAAACAAGTAACTAGAGGATCAATCAAAGCAAGACACCCTATGCAATTCTAGTCAAGCAGGTACAAAGCAAGTAATTGCAATGAAAGTAATGCTTGAAAGTAATTGCAAATAGAGAGAAGGAGATGGGTGAGAGAAAGGTTGACACGCGATGTTTTGCCGAGGTAACAAGGAGTCGACACTCCCCCAAGTCCTCATTGGAGCACCCACGCAAGGGTATCGCTCCCCCTTAGTCCGCACAAGGACTAAGTGCTCTCTACAGGCTGATTCTTTGTCGCTCCGGCTTGGTGAATCACCAACAACCGATCACAATTAAACTTGGGTCATCCAATAAGAACAGCACTAGATGATCACCAAGCTTTACACTTCCAAGCCGTCTAGGTGATGTTGATCACCAAGAGTAACAAGCACTATCACTCACTTGACCAAGGCTAGTCTAATGAGTCGGTGGATGCACACTTGCTTACCCCTAAGAAACTAGTGAGGATAAACACTTGGATTCTCAAATCACTCTCTCACAAGGGCTCTTGCACTCCCTGCTTTCTCACAAGGTTCTCTTAGCTGAACAAATGGGAAAGAGAGGTGTAAAGGAGGTGTGGGGAAATTATAAATAACTCCCCACAAGCCATAGAACAGTTAGACCCAAAACTCAGCTGCTTGCATCACTCCATACACTATTTGCACGAGGGGTTTGGACCAAAGCGCATGCATCCGGACCTCTCAACTCCACTCTATGCAAACTGTTTCCAGTGTGTCTGGACACAAAACATTAGCCCGGACCATGGACTCCGGACAACGTCTAGACTCATTTTACTCTCTAGAACTCTCTGTGTAGTGTCCGGACGCAAGCAATTGGTTTGGTCCCTACACTCCGGACAACGTTCGGACTCATTTTTTCTCTCTGTAACTCTCTGTGTACAGTCCATATGGAAGCAATTGGTCTGGACCCTACACTCTGGACAATGTCTAGACACATCACACTCTCTAGAATCGCTATGCATAGGGTTCAGACACAATGCTATGGTCCGGACCCTCAGTATTGACAGCGTCCGGACCCTCTAACTCAGACAGAGCAAAGCCTAGGCGTCCGGACGCATAGCCAATGGTCCGGACTCTCAGGAACTAAGCGTCCGGAGCCTGTCTGAGGTTCAAGACATGCTCGGATTTGAATACTTCAAAGAATAGAAGTTGCTCACCATCATCTAAGGGTTGTTCTAAAGCTGCCTAGAGCTACTTTTGACAAGTGTGCACCACACCTAACCAATTATCCTATCCTAGGTCAATCTACTAGATAGTACCCCCCTTAATAGTACGACCAAAGGTAAAACAAAGGTGATAAACTACTCTAAGTGTCTCTCAATGCCAAATGACACTTAGACCTAGTCTAAGCTTCAACCTTCTCGCCAATCTTTTGAAAACCAAAACGATTCCATTAAGGGGCACGCATACCATTGATTGCCCAATCAATTCTCCATTACCATAACCTAACTTTCTTGTTGCCTCTGCAAAACACATATTAGTCATAGTATTCTTGCATTATCGTTAATCACCAAAACACTATGGGCCTAGATGCTTTCAATCTCCCCCTTTTTGGTGATTGACGACAATATGTCATAGAGTATGAATAGAGAGTTGTTTTTAAGGTTGTCAAATGACTTGGATCATCTAAGCATGGATTAGTGAATAGGAATGAAAATACATGCTTAAACCAACCAAGCCACAACATGTACTAAGGATAGGAATCGAGTGCATGTACATGGAGACATGCTTATCATTTATATCAAAGTAAAGTGTGGAAGAATATCATAAACATAAGCAAGTGACATATCATCATGTAATGAATGAAACACAAATGTCACAAGCAAGAGTAGCATCACACATATAAACAAATGCATGAAAGGGGATAGACATGATGCATGAGTACGAGAAGCTAATACACATCAAAAGATCGAAAACCCTCTCACATCTCCCTCTAACTCTAGCATACTCACTCTCTCTCCCTTTGGCGACTAGCACCAAAAACTAGGCATCGGGCGGAGGGGGAGCAGTCGAGTCATGATCCAGACGCTCAAAGTGAGACAAGTCAAGCTCTAGGCTAGAGTCACCATCAGCTAGACCCGCTGGAGCTGCTATAGGAGAAGAAACTGACGGTGGTGGCTCAACTGAAGTAGAAGCTACCTCAGAAGTGGAAACTATAGCAACTGCCTTTGACTCTACTAGCGCTGCTGTTGGCACCAAATATGATGCACTTTTACATGACCAAAATGATGCCACCAACCTCAGGATCAAGGATAAAAAAATACATCATGAGCATAATTTATCAAATAACTAGTTCCACATGTCCATGGAGTGTTTGAATGCAGGATTGAAGAAATGGAGCAAAGGAGAGCCAGTGGGGCCTACATAGGGGGTCGGCCGACCACCCTATGGGCCCACCAGCTCTCCTCCCTCGGCCAGGATCCAGGAGAAGCACTCTAGAGTGATTTCCAACCCTTGGATCACTCTGTGCTTTCTCTCAACGGCTCACATGCAAAGCACAAGGATCCATAGGCCCACACCAAGGAGATAAACGTGACAATCACCTCAGAACCAACAACCAACCTCAATGACAAGTGGGACCAACACCTGGGAGGATGAAGTGGGCCAGAGACCCCAAGGGGGGTCGGCCGACCACCCCCTGGGCCCACCTGGCTCCCACCTGGTTCCTGACCAGTGGGGCCACTTCCAGGAGGCCAAAGGAGGGCCCACTGACCTTAGGGGGTCGGCCGACCGCCCCCTAGGTCAGTTTGCCCCCTACCAACTGTCATACCTCTTAGCACATGCTGGAAATCACATCCCTCCATCCTTGGTCAGTTCTAAGGTGGTTGGATCTAAGGGTGGAGAATTGAAGCCCCCTGGATCGCTGACGTGGCGATGGAGTAGCCCCTACTTCACCTCCCACTATAAATAGAGGCTCATACCCCCCTCTCTACACATGGTGAAGAAGCCTAAAATCTCTATTCCTTAGATTGTTCTAGTAGTTTAGTCTAGAGTGGGAGTTAGAGTTGAGTTGAGCTACGCTCGGGATTTCCAGAGTCGTCTTCTGGAAAGTCTGGTATAGCTCTTGTATCTTTCCTTCTCTGTAAGACTTTATCTTATTCAATATAGTATCCTTTCTCTCTACTTTACTTAGTATTTACTTTGAGCATTACTATACTAGATATAGTATTGTTATATGCTTTTGCTCTTTAATAGCTTTTACATTCATAGTCTGTGATCCTTGTGGGCTTTCCCGTATGCGATCATTGCCTGTCATAGGGTGCTTTGATTATAGATCATAGTCAAAGTAATAAGTTGTGTGTAAGCGTGGTGCTTATACATCACCTTATCCTTGGTTACGCTTGTTGCACGGATTGTTTGTGGTAGCTAGCAAGAGAGTGACAGCCTTGTCTAGTCTTTGTATTCCACCACGTGTTTTTAGGCAAGTTCTTAAAAGGTAAGGCCCCCGTAAGAAGAGGGCACGGTCCGGTAGGAGTTTTGTACTCCTACTGATCTATCCCCTCGCCTAGCATACTTGTATTGAGGAGGCAAACTATAGTGTTTAGACTAGTTAATTGGCTAAGTATATTGAAGTAGAGTGAATTGCATAGGAGTCCCTTGTACTCTCTCGTTGTTCTCCCACCTAGCTATTCTATCTAGTCCGTTCTAAGTATCATTTACCTTGGCTTATTCATTCATCAACCCCTTCCTATCATATATATCGTTTACCCCCTATACTAGTTGGTACTAAGTTGAGGTGCTCTCTAGGATCTCTATCTAATTATCATTTCTAGCCCAGCTTTCCCTTGGAAAAATATAAAATATGATACCTTGGAATACTCCTAGGTGAATTGCTATAATGGTATAATCTGTGCACTTGCGGATTTATCCAATAGTCATAAGAAATACCAACAAGCATTTCTAGCGCCGTTGCCGGGGAAAGCATAGCCTAGAAATTTTAATTAGATTGAATTCAGAGATTCTCGTTAACTTAGCTATCAATTAGTCATAGGGGCTTACCCCTATCTGTGTCTTCCTTCTTGTGAAGCCAGACAGTTTATGAGCAGTTTCCAACTGCTGGGAAACTACCTAGAAGATCCCGAGCAGCTGTTGAGGAGAACTAGACGTCATCAAGTTCCCCCTCAGAGGATCATCTCGACCCTAAATCCGTTCGAGGAAGGAGGCTCTACACCACCACTCAAGGAAGCTATGGCCCAGAAGGCAATCTCTGACTTGTCGGCTCCGTCAGCTACCCACGTAGCTCAGTGTCCCGAGGTCAACTTCGAAGATGCCACCTTCGAGCTGAAGCCCGCCTTGATCCACATGGCGTAGGCCAATCCATTTTGCGGGAAGCCCCATGAGGATGCCAATGCTCATCTCCAGCACTTCATGGAGTTATGTGGCACCTTTACTATTAAGGGAGTGGCGTCTGACGCCATTCACCTTCGTCTTTTCCCATTCTCGCTATTGGGAAAGGTGAAGCAATGGTTCTACGCCCACAAAGAAGAAGCCACTACATGGGAGAGGTGTGCTAATGCATTCCTCAAGAAGTTCTTCCGATGGGCAAAACCAATGCTCTTCATGGAAAGATTTCAAGCTTCCAACAACAATCTGATGAAACGATTCCCGAAGCATGGGAACGTCTCCAGAAGTACATTCGTGCCTGTCCTCATCATGGGATAAACGACTGGTTCTTGATTCAAGGATTCTACCACGGGCTGTCTAGCATGGACCATAGTCACCTTGATGCTGCCGCTGGAGGAGCGTTTCTCCAACACACCATGAGGAATGCCAAGGACCTCATTGAGAAAATGGTAATTAACCAAGGATGGGGTGAGGAATGTCTCTAGCCGAAGAGGAGAGGTATGCACACCGTCAATGAGGTGGACATGCTCTCTGCCAAGATGAACCTCCTAATGAAGAAGATAGAAGAAAGTTCCAAGAAGGAACGAGAGGCCATCTACCCCATCGCCGCCGCACAAGCTATTGAAGCCAATCCATGGTGCGAGGTGTGTGGAGGAAATGATCACTCGGGCAACAACTGCCCCGAGACATCGAAGGAGGATGTGAACTTCATCAGCAACAACAACGGGTATCGACCCCAACAACAAGGAGGATGGAACTCGCGCCCCTTCTACAAAGGTAATGGAGGTAATAGCAATTACAATAATTACAATTCTTACAGTAATCAGCCTTCATTGAAAGATCTTGTTCTTGGTCAATCTAAGATTAATGATGATATAAATAAAAAGATGATTGCCACTAATAAAGTTCTTGAAACTTTTGGTGAGAAAATGGATAGCTTTACAACTGCTATGAAAAATCAGTTGAGTTTTAATTAAATGTTAGAAACACAGTTAGCTCAACTAGCAGCAGCTATGCCATCTATAGAACAAGGTAAAATTCCTGGGAAACCAGAAGATTCAATTGAGCATGTTAACATGGTAACAACAAAGTTCGGTAAGCCTCCACTTTGCTCCTATTGGCGCTATTTTCTCGATCCTCCCTTCATCATGAAGAAGGAAGATCCAGGCCGCCCGACAATCAAGTGCTCAATCGGACAACAAACCTTTCACACCGCCTTCTGCGATCTCGGATTGGGCGTCAACATCATGTCTAAGGTAACTTATGATAACTTGTTAGGAGGACCTTTGGTCCCTACATGTGTTCACTTGCAGATGGCAGATCAAACAATAAGGTTTCCCGAGGGACTTTCGAGGAATATCTTGGTGAACATCTAAGATGAGTACATCCCCACCGACTTCATCATCCTGGACATGGGAGCTAACGTGGAAGTACCCGTCATCTTGGGAAGGCCCTTCCTCAACACCACTAATGCGGTCATCTACGTAGGATCGGGCCAGATCCACTTCTAGTTTCCAAGTCACAAGGTAAAATGTGCTTTCAATGGCTATAAACTTAACAAACAGGTTAAAGCACAACCACCAAGAAGAAGAGTTCGAGCTCCACGCCAAAAGACATAGTACCCGGAGGCCAAGATCAATGAACTCAAGGAGGATGAACCTGCCAATCCACGACAAGTTTGGAAAGCAAAGGAGGTGCACATGCCACGGTCTCCCTCTCCAGAACCATCAAGTGCACCCGAAGAATGAACAAGAAGGAGAGTCCTACTCCGAGGACTTAAAATCAAGGAGCCTTCACCGAAAGGTAAGTCGGTAGTTATCTTATTTCCCTTGTTACATTTAGTGAATTATTTTATGCTTAAAAATTAGAAATAATAATGTTCCAGATGAAATAAAACTTGAAATTAGTTTAAGTCTAAAAATTGACAAAAGGTAGGTCCATAGGGGGGTCGGCTGACCACCCCTATGTACCCTACCTTGGCTTAATTAATTAGAGCATGTTTTTAATCTTTATAAAAGAAAAAGAAAAAAATGGAGGACTAGGGGGGTCGGCCGACCACCCTAGATGACCCATGATCATCCTCTTTCTTCCTCACCATCCTTTGTCCAAGCATCTCATGATTTGAGTAGTGAGACTTCCAAAAATCAGACATATCTTTAGGGGACATCTCTTTTGTCTTGTCATGCTTTAAAGTACATCAATCACCTTTGACCAAAGCATGACATGCCTTTGTCCCCCACTACTCCTTGTTTAAAGAGGAGAATATTGAGCACTTTAGCTCAGCTTTTGATCACATCACAAATTATGCTTCACCTTTCACCAAGCACTAGAAAAAGCATGAGTGGAATCCCCACTTTAGGGGGTCGGCCGACCACCCTATGGTCACCTCCTCTCTCTATTTTGCTTTGTGTAAGACATCTTTTAAAGATAGTGTAAGGACCTGATTAGCCTAGACAGGGGGGGGTGAATAGGCCTGTTTAAAACAAACTTGAACTTTTCTGTCAGTTCAGGCCCGGCACTGCCGGCCTTGGGATCCGGCACTGCTGGTGTGGCCGCCACTGCTGGTCTCTGGGGAAGCAGTGCTGGTCACCTGGACAGAGCTTGACACAATTCAAAAAGTAAACTGAGAATGGAACTTGTGTTTGAATGAAAACCTTCCTAGAGGTGTAAGGAACCTCTAGCACCACTTGAAAGTGGTAGCAACACACCCACGAAGTAGATCGGGTCCAAAACCTAGAAATCACCTTGCAAGCAATATATATCAAAGAATAAAGGCAATCACAAGGGGACACAAGATTTGACTCGTGGTTCAGCTCGCCACCAAGGCTTGCCTACGTCCACGTTGTTGAGGTGCGCCACACAAGGCTCAAGCTCACCACAAAGGCAAGCTCTTTCCTCGGTCTCAAGTCAAGAGAATGAACTCTTGAGATGAGGGGCAATGTATTAGAAAATTGGTGATGTTACAAACCTCCCTAGGCTGCCACACAAGTTGGCAAGCTCAAGGGCGACGCCTAGCCGGCTATGAGCAAAGCTCCAAGAGTAACAAACTCAAACCGCCGGCCACCACGCAAACCAAATGCTTGTAGGAGTTGAAGATCCGAGGGAGAAGCTTCTTCTCAAGCTTGGAGGCTCAATCTCTCAAAGGTTGATGGGAAATCAATAGAGGAGGGTGGTTGAGCACCAAGGGAGAAGGGAGAGCAAGAAGAGAGCTTCTCTTTTCTGTTTCACGAAGTCAGAATGATGGAATAGCAGAACTAGCCGTTGGGGGGAAAGTGAGGAGGTGTTAAATACCCCTTCACTGCCAATGGGCAGATTAAGTCGCGGCAGTGCCGGGCCTTGGGGCCGGGCACTGCCGGCCTGGTAGAAACAACAAAGTGTTGGATCTTGAATAACTAGCTGATTTGCGATCTATGTATGTGAAGATGTGATGTATTTGGATAGATATTGCATTTGGTTCACTTGTTGGCATGCGTGTTGAATCCCTCTTAATAGTACGACATACCTAACTCAATTTCAAAGTATAAAATGAATTTAAACTCCTTTGAGCTTGTTGCCATGCACTTTTGTAATTGGAAGAGTCCGCCAACCTGTTCATCAACCTCCTTAAGTTTAACCTTCTTGTCATACTTGTAAGGTCTCATTAGTTTTCTAATTGCGTTGTCATGTCACCAAAACCCACTTAAGGCTTGATTGCACTTTCAATCTCCCCCTTTTTGGTGATTGATGACAACACACTTAGAGCTTACAAAAGTGAATAATAATCTGAGACAATGCAAGTCATGGGTGTAGGAGCTCCCCCTAAATGTGTGAATGGAATTTGAATTTTCAATTTGGCATGAAAAGCCAAGATTCACACATTGGAGTGAAATAGGGCTCCCCCTAAATCCATGGCTGCTATGGGGTGCTGAAAAAGGTGTCACAAGAATATACGTGAAGATATAAACCTATCTCAAACACATCAGAGTGCTTGTTGTTGATAGCAGTCCGGCACTGCCGGCCTGAAGCCCGGCACTGCCGGCCTAGCTACCAACAGCAAGGCTGCGGAAGCTAGCACACGACCACACATCAATATATAAATATAAACTAAATGCATACTAAGACAAGCATGATATATATGAGAGAGTACATGTCCACAAATAACACAAATCAGGTACTTAAGTGGCAATATTACAATAAAATAGTTTTGAATGTTGCTCTCTCATCTCACTAACTAAAACTAAAGATAACTAGCTGCAACTCCTCCATGATCGTCGAAGATTATTGTACCCCCTTCACTTAGTAATTCTCCCCCTTTGGCAACAAGTCACCAAAAAGAGAAAAGAACAAAGCAAAAAGGAATACAAGCTAGTCGCTATCCTCCTCCATATGGTCATCATCATCATCATCATCTTCGTCTTCATCTTCATCTTCATTATCATTATCATCAGGGTCTATGAAGTGAACACTAGGAGCTGAGGCACGCTTACTGCACCTCCGAGTCTGCGGCTGCTGAATCTCCTCCTCCTCATCATCATCCTCATCATAGGTAGACTCCTCACTAAGCTCTGGTGGAGGTGTAGGTGAAGCTATTTGTCTAAGGTCCTGCTCCTGTCTAAGCTGTCTAATCTCTAGCCTGGTCTAGTAAGCATGATCATTTGCATAGCAGATGCCAGCAAAGATCTTCTTCAGAATCCTACCAAGCTTACCCTTCTTCCTGCCTTTGGTAGCTGCTGCTCTGGAGGACTCAGGGTGATCTGGAGCTGCTGCCCTAGTGTTGTCCCTGGGAGGAGTCACTATCTCCTGAACTGTGGAGTGAATGACCTTCTTTGCTCTGAAAGGCTCATGAGAAGTGTCCTTGTTGTAGATTCGGCCTGTCACCATCTCAATGATAAACATCATCACCATCTCAATGATAAACATCAGGTAAGGTGCATAAGGAAGCCCCTTCCTGGCATCATCAGCTGCAAGAAATATCTCATCCCAAAGAAAGCGTGACACTGAAAAGGGTGGTGCTCCACCTCTCATCCTCCTAAGCACATTCTTTGATGAAGCATAAGGTTGGAAGCTGATCCCACCTTGGGATAGAGTGTGGTCTTGAAGAGGTTGTTCAAGATATAGTACTTGCTCCTCAACCTCTTCACAAGACCATCTGCATTCTCAGGCTCAATGTAAAGATGTGAGATTTCTTCATTGGTTAAGCCTCTCTCATCATGGATGTTCATGCACTCTCTGTCATCCTCTCCAAAGCCAAGAGACGGGCAAAAGTCACATAGTCAAGCTTGTAGTGCATGCCCTCTGTCATCCAATTCATCACCATGTTCTCTTTGTCAAGATAGTAAGTGGAGTAGAACTGGTAGATGATCTCTGTGTTCCAGCCATTCTGGAATCCCATCCAGTGATACATGCCTAGCTGCCTGCACTGATCAATGACTTTGTCAAATACAGGGTCTCTCTTGTTTTCCAAGTGCTCCCAATCTACATATTTCATCTTGATGATCTTGGGTTTTGCAGCATGGAAGAGGACAGTGGAATAGTAATTAGAGTGAAATACATTCCAAAACCTATAGTCCACTCCCATATCCTTTGGCACATCATAAGGATAGATGGCCCTTTGCTCTTGGACAGACCGCCAATGATTTTGATAGCTTACTATTGGCCTAGCACGGTTGTCCTGAGGCTCTCTAACAAATATCTCCTCAGTATGCTCAACAAGATGGAAACCATTGAACAAACCCAAATCTGGAGGTGTCCAGGGACAACCATCTTCTCTGATTGTTCTCCCTGCCCTTTGTAACTCCTCCTCTTGAATTATCCTCTACCTGGGATTTAGACCATCATCAATTCCTCCTTTGCCTCCTCTGACAGTATGGGCCTTTGTCCTTGGCCCCTTTCTTCTGGCACCACTTGATCCTCCGGCATCCATCTTTGAAAGAGAGGGAAGAGGATGAAGAAGGTCGGTCTTGAAAGGAGCTTGATGCAGGGAGGAAGATCCTCCACACCTCCTCCAATGGCGGCACCACCGAAGGGCAGCACTGCCGGGAGAAGAGAGGGACCTCCGGGCTCCCTAGGTCTCCTTAGGGTTGAGAGAGGAGAGGAGAAGGGTTCTGTTGGGGGAGAAACTATTTGGGATAGAGCCCCCTCGGGTCTGGGGCAAAGAATAAAAGAGAACCTGAGAGGTGGGACTTGGGCCCGACAGGCTTGGGACCCTTAAGTCGCAGCACTGCCGGACTTAGTCCGGCACTGCTGGCCAGGGGCCGGCACTACTGGCCTAGCCAGGTAGTGAGGTACTATGCCACCTTTATACTATATATTTATGCTATTGTAGACATATACCCCTTGCCATATGTTGGTCAGTAAGCAAATCATCAATCATACTTGACCAACACATTCAAGTTTCTTTCAAAATTGGTTTTGAAACACATGATTGAAGTTTTCAAAGTTTTGCCTAAGTTGCTAGGTGGACAAACAAATGTGTGTTATAGATCAAACCATGTTATGAGAGTCAAATATATTCAGCTCACTACGCAAAGCACAAAACCTTGTCTCATCGAGAGGCTTAGTGAAGATATCGGCTAGTTGCTTTTCGGTGCTCACATGGCGAATTGCGATATCTCCTTTTAATTCGTGGTCTCTTAAGAAGTGATGACGTATGTCTAGGTGTTTGGTTCTAGAGTGACTAACCAGGTTGTTTGCATGTTTGATGGCACTCTCGTTGTCACACAAGAGAGGTATCTCGGTGAATTGACATCCGAAATCTTTTAAGGTTTACCTCATCCAAAGTAGTTGAGCACAACATGCGCCGGCTGCAACATACTCGGCCTCGGCGGTGGAAAGGGCTACACAATTTTGCTTCTTAGAACTCCAAGACACTAGGGACCATCCAAGGAATTGACAAGTCCCTGAAGTGCTTTTTCGATCTACCTTGCAACCGGCGTAATCGAAATCCGAATACCTAAGTAGATCGAACTTAGAGCCCTTAGGATACCATAAGCCAAGGTTAGGAGTGAAAACTAGATATCTCAAGATTCTCTTAACGGCCACTAAGTGGCACTCTTTCGGGTTAGCTTGAAATCTAGCACACATGCACACACTAAGCATTATGTCCGGCCTAGATGCACATAAGAAAGGAGAGAGCCGATCATGGTGCGATATACCTTTATGTCCACGGATTTCCCTCCTTCATCAAGATCAAGATGTCCATTGGTTGGCATGGGAGTCTTGATTGGCTTTGCATTTGCCATGTCAAACTTTCTCAACATATCATGGGTGTACTTGGTTTGGCATAAGAAAGTCCCTTCCTTGAGTTGTTTGATTTGAAAACCGAGGAAGAACTTTAGCTCACCCATCATAGACATCTCAAATCTCTTAGTCGTAATCCTACTAAACTCATCACAAAAGGATTGGTTAGTACTACCAAATATTATGTCATCGACATATATTTGGCACACAAAGATATCATTATTGACTTTATGAGTGAAGAGAGTAGGATCCGCTTTGCCTATTTCAAAGCCTTGTTTGAGTAAGAATTCCTTAAGGCATTCATACCATGCTCTTGGTGCTTGTTTAAGCCCGTAGAGCACCTTATGGAGCTTGAAGACATGATTTGGGAACTTAGGATCTTCAAAACCCGGTGGCTGCTCAACATAGACTAGCTCTTGGATAGGGCCGTTGAGGAATGCACTCTTCACATCCATTTGATATAGCTTGAAATCATTGTGGGCAGCATAGGCTAGAAGCATTCGAATTGCTTCAAGTATAGCCACCGGTTCATAAGTTTCTTCAAAGTCCAAGCCCTCTACTTGAGTGAACCCTTGAGCAACCAATCTTGCCTTGTTCCTTGTCACCATGCCTTGCTCATCTTGCTTGTTGCGAAAGACCGAGTTGGTTCCAATCACATTGGTATTTGGTCTTTCCACCAAGGACCAAACTTGATTTCTCTCAAAGTTATTGAGCTCTTCTTGCATAGCCATCACCCAATCCGGATCATCGAGAGCTTGCTCAACCTTGAGAGGTTCCAAAGAGGAGACAAAAGAGTAAAATTGACAAAAATTTGCCAAATGTGAACGAGTAGTTACCTCCCTTCAGAGACTCCCAAGTATGTTATCAACGGGATGATCTCTTTGAATTGTTTTCTTTAATCTTGGGTATTCTGTGGCTTCTTGTTGGTTAGCTTGGTCATCATACTCATAATCTTCAAAGATAGGTTGTAGGTTCCTTGGAGTAGCAGGTGAGGGACTAGCTGCTGCCTGTCTGCTTGGTCCGGCAGTGCCGGCCACAGGCACAGAGGCCTGACCAGGGAGCATTGATGGCCCTTCTTCTTTGAGTCTTGGGGCAGTAGCTTCTTCACTTTGAGGTTCCACTTCTGTGGCCTGGATTTCTTGTGGCCTAATGTCACCAATAGCCATGTTCTCGATTGCTTCACATGGTGGTTCCTTATTACCTACAATCACTTGATCAATTTGCTCTACTTGAGAGCCATTAGATTCATCAAATGTCATGTCTATCGCGATTTCAATTTTCCCTAAGGTCTTGTTGAATACACGATAGGCATGCTCATTTGATCCATAACCAAGAAGAAAACCTTCATCAACTTTAGGTGCAAACTTAGAGGTTTTGAGTTTCTTGTTAAGTATGAAACACTTGCACCCAAAAACCCTAAAGTATGACACCTTTGGTTTGTTACCGGTTAGAAGCTCATATGAAGTCTTCTTCAAGATCTTGTGTAAGTAGAGCCCGTTGATGGCATGACAAGCGGTGTTAACGGCTTCGGCCCAAAAGATATCCGAAGTCTTGTACTCATCTAGCATTGTCCTTGCCATGTCAATGAGTGTCCGGTTCTTCCTCTCTACTACACCATTTTGTTGAGGGGTGTAAGGCACTGAAAACTCATGCTTGATGCCCTCATCATCAAGAAACTCCTCCACTTGAGTGTTCTTGAACTCGGTTCCATTATCACTTCGAACTTTCTTGATTTGGAACCCGAATTCCCTTTGTGCTCTTCTAATGAAGGTTTTTACCTTATCTTGCACTTGTGCCTTATCATACATGAAAAACACCCAAGTGAATCGAGTAAAGTCATCAACAATAACTAAACCATGTTTGTTACCGCCAATGCTTATGTAGGCCACCGGTCCAAAGAGATCCATGTGAATTAGCTCCAATGGTTGCTTGGTGGAGACAATGCTCTTTGATGGGCGAGGTGCACCTACTTGCTTTCCGGCTTGGCAAGCGCTACAAATTCTATCCTTCTCAAAATGAACATTTGTTAGTCCAAGAATATGTTCATCTTTTAGGAGTTTGGCCAAGTTCCTCATCCCAACATGAGCTAGTCGGCGACGCCATAACCAACCCATGCTAGATTTTGCCACAAAACAAGTCTCAAGCTTAGCTTTACTTTTGTTGAAATCAACTAGGTAAAGCTTGCCCTTCAAACGACCCGTAAAGACAACAGAGGAATCCTCCCTCTTAAAGACTTCCACACCCTTATCCGTAAAGAGACAATTGTAGCCCATCTCACACAATTGAGAAACAGACAACAAGTTGTAACTCAACGAATTTACATGTAATACATTTGAGATAGAATGTTCAAGAGTAATAGCAACTTTACCAAGACCAATTACTTCCCCTTTGGAGTTGTCACCAAATATGATACTCTCACTTGCATTTGAAGTTGGGGAATATGATGAGAACATACTCTTCTCTCCGGTCATATGATTTGTACATCCACTATCAAGCACCCAACTTGATCCACCGGAGGAGTATGCCTACAAAACAACTTAGTTCCTAGATTTAGGTCCCCAATCAATCTTGGGGCCTTGCATGTTAGTCACAACAATTTTGGGAACCCAAATGTTCATGCTTCTATTATCATGTTTCTCATCATCCACAAATTTAGCAATGACTTTACCACGGTCATTGCATTTCAACACATAGCATGAGGACAAACTTCCTTGAGATGACCTTGTCTTGGGTTGATAGGAAAAGTTGTTTTTGGCCACCCAGATTGAGTCCTTGGGCTTTTGAGAAACTTTCTTTTACTTGTGCACCCTCTTGGCATGTACTTGGGCTTGAGCTTGATCAAGTGAAGCATTGGTAGCCTTCCCTTTAGTGGGGCGCGGCGCTGCCGGCCTCTGGTCCAGCAGAGCTGCTGTCTGTGTAGGCTTATCTGCACCAATGCTTCCCTTCTTCTCAAACTTGACACACTCAATGCCTTTCACTATTTTTCTTCCATTGGTTTTACCTCCTTGAGTGTGACCAAGCCCATCCTTGATTGATGGATGCCTTCCATCCTTGTATTGGATTTTCTTTGGCTCAACTTTGTCTTTGTCATTCTTACTAGAAATTGAGATGACATTGTTGAGCCTTGCTATCTCCTTCTTCATGGCCTCCATGTTGGCAAGGTTAGTGGAATAATCATTCAAATCAATATTATAACATTTTCCACAACCTTGGCTAGTGGATGGAGAAGAGGCATCATTTGCCTTAGTAAGATGTGAGTTGCTCTCCCAAAGAAGGTTGTATTGTCCCTCAAGCTCTTGATGCTTTTCAACTAAACCACAATGCTTTTTCTTGAGCTCACTATACTCCTTCTTAGTGAGAGCATGAGCTTCTTGTTCCTTGGCCAATGCCTTGGTCAAAGTGCTCACCTCACTTCTTTCTAAAGCAAGTGCTTCCTCACTAGCAATATAGAGATCCTCTTGTTTGATAAGAGTCTTTTCTCTAGATGCTAGCTCAACCTTGGTTGCCTCTAATTCATCCATTAGATTAGAAATGAAGATTTTGGTCTTACTATCCATGTTTTTAGTTATAGCATTGATTTCCTCATCACTAGATTCATCATCACTAGAGGAATCACTAGAATCACTACTAGAGATGTCCTTGGGGGGAGGAGTTATGGGTTTCGGCTTTGGTTTTACCTTCTCACCCTTTGCCATGAGACAAATGTGAGGGGGGCATTCATCATCATCGGACATGTTGTTGAAGAGCCTTAGTGAAGTGGATGACTTGTGAATAGCAATTGTAGCCATCTCTTCATCTTCACTTGTGGTCTCTTCCGCTGAGTCCCACTCATGCCCAATGTGTGCTTCACCCACATATCTCTTGCTCTTCTTGTGGTCACCCTTGTCTTCTCTCTTGCCTTTGCCAAACTTGTTGTCTTCCTTCTTATTTGGGTAATCGGCAATGAAATGTTCGGTGCTACCACACTTGTAGCAAGTTCTTGATTTCTTGTTTGGGAATCTTCTCTTCATGAGCTTGTACACATTCTTCTTTAGGCCCTTGTTGAATCTTCTCATGAATAGAGCCATGTCATCAATGTTTTCGGCTTGCTCATCTTCACTTTCACCATCACTTGATGTTGGAGCTTTGGGTTGATGCTTGATGGCCTTGATTGCTTGAGCTTTGCTTGAGGTTGCTTGCTTGCTATTTTTGGAAAAGCTAGGGGCTGATTTCCTTGTGCTATTGTTGGCTTTGAGAGCCACATCCTTGATCTTCATCCCTTCAAACCTTGCTTACATCTCTCCAAGCTTCTTCCTCTCAAGTGCTTCTTCTCTTTGTAGGTCAAAGGTAATTATTCTTCCAAGCACATCACTTGGTGTGAAGTACTCAAATCTTTTCTTGTCTCTAATCAATGTCACCACAGTCTCATTCCTTGGAGAATAGGCTTCAAGCATGATCTTGACAACCTCGTGATCATTTACTTCTTCACCACCAAGTCCTCTTATCTTGCCCACTATAGTCATCAACCTATCAAACATCTCTTGTGGCCCTTCACCTTCATTAATCACGAACCGGTTGAGCTTGGCCATCAATAGATCGATCTTAGACTGCCTTACTTTGCTCATACCTTCATGTGCAAGGTGCAAGGTGTCCCATATCTCCTTGGCAACTTCCAAGCCCATCACCTTGTTGTACTCATCACCATCCAACGCACTTAGCAACACACTAGTTGCTTGTGCATTTAGTTGTATGCAACAGAGCTCGGTGATGGTGGGGCTTGTAGGATCAACCGGAGGATCACATCCTTTGTGGACAATCTCCCAAGCACCAGGGTGAAGACCTACAAGATAAGCTTTCATCAAGTGTTTCGACTTGGCAAAGTTGGTCCCATCAAAATGAGGCAACTTGCTGGCGGGAACATGAAATAGAGGTTTATGCTCATGTTTAGAGATGGATAAATAATAAAAGGTTATGGCGGAGTATTTCTTGCTTCCATCATCCTTCTTCTTCTTCTCATCCTTCTTCACAATCTTGGAGGCTTGGTATGATGCATCATCATCACCATCGGAGCTACTTGAATCAACCTCCACATGAGGGGCTTGCTCTTTGCTCTTTCTTAGCTCCTCCTCCTTTGCCTTGAGCTCCTTCTTGAGTGCTCTTACTTCTCTTCTATGAAGCTTCTCGGCATGCTTCAAGCTCTTGGCTTCATTGATTGCATCTTCTTCTTTTTGCTTTTTCTTTGATTCTCTTCTCAATCTTCTTTCTTCCTTTCTTTTTGCTTTCTCTCCAGCGGACATAGCAAGAGTGGTTAAGTAGTTTTCTGAGTCCACACTCTCATCGCTGCTGTATGTGGAGTGCAAGTCCACCTTCTTGGGGTCAACCATCTTAGCTTTTCCCTCTTCGGCCATTACCTCGCACGGTGAAGTGCTTACTGAGGTAACCTTGCTCTGATACCACTTGTGAGGACCTGATTAGCCTAGAAGGGGGTGGGGGTGAATAGGCCTGTTTAAAACAAACTTGAACTTTTTTGTTAGTTCAGGCCCGGCACTGCCGGCCTTGGGATCCGGCACTGCCGGGGTGGCCGGCACTGCTGGTCTTTGGGGCAGCAGTGCTGGTCACCTGGACAGAGCTTGACACAATTCAAAAAGTAAACTGAGAATGGAAATTGTGTTTGAATCAAAACCTTCCTAGAGGTGTAAGGAACCTCTAGCACCACTTGAAAGTGGTAACAACACACCCACGAAGTAGATCGGGTCCAAAACCTAGAAATCACCTTGCAAGCAATATATATCAAAGAATAAAGGCAATCACAAGGGGACACAAGATTTGACCCGTGGTTCAGCTCGCCACCAAGGCTTGCCTACGTCCACGTTATTGAGGTGCGCCACACAAGGCTCAAGCTCACCACAAAGGCTAGCTCTTTCCTCGGTCTCAAGTCAAGAGAATGAACTCTTGAGATGAGGGGCAATGTATTAGAAAATTGGTGATGTTACAAACCTCCCTAGGCTGCCACACAAGTTGGCAAGCTCAAGGGCGACGCCTAGCCGGCTAGGAGCAATGCTCCAAGAGTAACAAACTCAAACCGCCGGCCACCACGCAAACCAAATGCTTGTATGAGTTGAAGATCCGAGGGAGAAGCTTCTTCTCAAGCTTGGAGGCTCAATCTCTCAAAGGTTGATGGGAAATCAATAGAGGAGAGTGGTTGAGCACCAAGGGAGAAGGGAGAGCAAAAATAGAGCTTCTCTTTTCTATTTCACAAAGTCAGAATGAAGGAATGGCAGAACTAGTCGTTGGGGGGAAAGTGAGGAGGTGTTAAATACCCCTTCACTGCCAACAGGTAGATCAAGTCGCGGCAGTGCCGGCCTTGGGGTCCGGCACTGCCGGCCTGGCAGAAACAACAAAGTGTTGGATCTTGAATAGCTTGCTGATTTGCCTTCTATGTATGTGGAGGTGTGATGTATTTGGATAGATATTACATTTGGTTCACTTGTTGGCATGCGTGTTGAATCCCTCTTAATAGTACGACATACCTAACTCAATTTCAAAGTATAAAATGAATTTAAACTCCTTTGAGCTTGTTGCCATGCACTTTTGTAATTGGAGGGGTCCGCCAACCTGTTCATCAACCTCCTTAAGTTTAACCTGCTTGTCATACTTGTAAGGTCTCATTAGTTCTCTAATTGCGTTGTCATGTCACCAAAACCCACTTAAGGTTTGATTGCACTTTCAGATAGTGATCATGGCACCCAAGGGCATGCCTATGGGGGGGTCGGTCGACCACCCCATGGTGCCCCCTTCGGGCCATTCTCTTCCCCTATAAAACCCCATGCAAGGAGAGCTCAATCCCTCACACCTCAACCAGAATCCAGCTCTAGCTCAAGCCTCTCCTTGCCTTGCTCTCTCCTCTCTTCATTCAAGAGAAGTTTTTAGCTCTCAAGAGAAGTAGCGCTGCTCTCATTACATCACAAGAAGATCTCTTGCCTTCATCGAGCTTCTCTTAACTCAAGCCTATCCCCGCAAGACAAACTAGGAAACTCTCTCCACACACAACCTTGTCCTAGTCTTGCCTCTTCCTCTCTAAAGATGAAGAACCCGTTGACATCCGCATTCAAGAAAATGAAGCAAGCTCTAAGTGGGAGCTCATCTCGTTGCTCCCACCAATCCGGGGATACTTCCCAAGGAAGAAGAAGGGGAGGTTCTACCCGATACACTTGGGAGAACGTCTAAACCGAAGAACACCTTCAGGAGGAGGAAGAAGTGCCGACGGAGGTACCTCATATTGGGGCATTCATGGTACCCCGATGAGGACCTATGATCAACAGAGTAGTCTCTGGTTTGACCAACTAGAGTACCAAAGATATCTCTCTCTCTTCGGGATCGATCTTTCGAGCACACAAGGATATTGGATCCGAGTCTTCTCTCCAACGCAGGTATGACCACCGAATTCGACACTATCTTTTCCACTCTTGGTTGGTCTAGCTTTTGGCAAGTAGATGATCTTGGAGTTGAGTTACTCACCATAGAATTTTTATGCTCTCTCCAAGTCTCTAATGATGGAATTTCTTTTCACATGTTTAATCAAAGCCTTAGTCTAACTTGGAGTCATCTAAATGTTGCTCTTGGCTTTGATGATTCATGCTTGCTACATTTAGATCTTGCCATGCATAGGTTTAACAAGAGGAAATTCTGGTTATCTATCTCTGCTCAAAATGATTGCTCAAATCCCAAACCTGAGGAAATTCATAATCCAACTCTTCGTTTCATGCATCTTTGGATGAATATGACTTTGTTTCCTGGAAGTAATGCTAGCTTGTTAAGCACCACAGAATTAAAATTGCTTTATGCTATGGTTAACAAAATTCAAATCTCTCCTGTGAAATACTTGGTAGAATTTTGGCAAAATTCAATTGAGAGTAATGGACCTATTCAATTTATATCTTTAATTACTTGTCTTGCCAAATCTATGAACTTGCTAAATGGCAACTACCCCTTTGATTATATCTCTACCCCCATAGCAGTAATTTCGGAAGAATATCTTACAACTGCTCAAATGTTAAAAAGAGATGCCAATGGTGATCTTAAAATGATTTACAATGGCCATACAATTGACGTGCCTCTTTCAAATAGGCAACGTCAGTTGTATAGGACCCATAAGCTAACCCTTGATTTAGATCAAGGAATTGGGCAAAGAGGTTTTGCAGGCTCAGACAGGAGAGCTCAGGAGGGGCTACACTTTGTTCATCTTGAGCAACGTGGTCCTTCCCGAGGAGCCATTGGCGAGAAGGAAGACGATGCATCTTCCGATCCTATGCACACTTCTAGTGGCATACCTCCTCGATGATCACGTCCGCAAAGACCACGAGCATCCGTCTCGTCCACACGAGATAGGGAGCATCGTGAACGGCAGCAACAATTTGATCGTGTCACCAATACTTTTGGTGAGCTGCGTGTTGAGCATGGTGAGACAGCACGCATTGTCCAGCAAACTGCCGAAGACATCCAAGCAATGCAAGAAGAACAATACCAGCAGTGGGACTTGTGGTGGAAACTACATCCATATCCGCCACCACAGCATTGAGCAAAGGATAAGCTTGGGGGAGGCTTCCTCCCGCCACTAAGGTAAGTTTTTAATTTCAGCATTTATCTTCATGCAGTTTCCCTGCTTATCTTTTGTTGTTGCATCTAAAAAAATTATGCATATGATAAAAATAATAAAAAGACTCTTTCCTCTACTCACATGTTCCTTGAAAATTAATCTCCTATGGAAATAATGAATAGTTGCTCTGCTAAATGTTTCTCTAGTACTTAGTTTACAACTTAATATTTCTCTAAGTATGGATTACTTGGCTTAAAAGAAACCATCATGAACCTAAAATTTTTGTGGGATGTAAATGTTGTAACTAAGTCTAAGTTGTTGTGAGACATGATATGACAAGATAAGAGCTGCTATAATATTGTTCGAAGCAAGAATGACTATCGGAGTTTTATTTATTAAAATGATAAAAAACACTTTTTGTTCCTCAATGGTGAAAATTCCTACCAAAGCCATATATGCTCTTTCATGATATAAGCTTTCTACATAAGCTGCATGCTTTGTGTTGAGTTTTGTCAAGTTTTGTGACCCTTGTTGAGAGATTTATCATGCTCCCAAGATCAAGATCACGTACACGCCACATATACATGCTGCTTCTACACTAGAAGTACGCAAAAACATGCCTTACATTTTTCCACATAGTTCATACTCCATGCTCTAGTAGAAAAAAAATCTCTCTCTAGTATGCTGCTAGTAAATGAGACATAGACTATGCAAAACTATGAAAAAGTATAAGGGCACATCAAAGTCCCAATTCTTAGCAAAATGATGAGCACATCAAAGCTCATGAAAAAAAGAAGATAGCTATGTCTCAACTTCATAAGTTAGAAAGAGAGATCATATCATATATAGGAGTATTGATCTTTTTCCATGTTCCCACACACTTGCACATCTTGATCTAAGAGTATGACATTTCTCTCCTTGGATCCGGAATTTGGCTTTACAACATATGCAAGGTAAGTTTGCTATATCTTTTGATCCCTACCCATAGCTCCACATAATCTTTAGAGATAGGATGAAAGAAGGCAAACAATATACATGCCATGGTGAGGAATCATACACCTTATGAGCGACTCGAGAGTACCATTTGAGGAACACTAAGTTTTCTTTTGCAAAATCTTACAAAACCTCCGATATGAAACTTGTGAAAGAATGAGAAACTAGTGCTCAAGTCAAGTTGTTCATTCTCTCAACCTCCCAAGACAAAGGTGTTGACACAAAATATGACGCACTGTGCCAAACACACAGAAGCTGGAAAGCGTAGCTTCAATCGGGTGCCCGGGTGTTTCGGAGTCCGAAAACGAGCCAGTCAGTTTGACCTGAAACTAACAAGGGATGCAAATTATTAGATATAAAACTAGAACATGCCGGGTGAGACCAGACAATTCCATATATACGACCCTAAAGCCACTTACAACGACATATAGCTATAGAAGCTATCTGCCAACAGGTCTTATAGATTGTTCAGCTAAAGAAAACGCAAAGCATGTGGAAAAAGTTGATAGCCGAACGTGCATGCATGAAAAAGTACATATGGACGAATCATAATTAACTATGAGTTAAAGCATAACCAAGCTCGGCAATCCAACCGAGTTGGGGTCCATGATGAAGGAACATATAAGTAAATACGATTAAACTAATCTAAAGCCTGCGTCTGCTGCACGACACCCAACATTATCAAAGCTTAAACATGGTTAACATGTATGAACTTGCAACACATAACAATCTAGATCTAAACTAATTCTGTTACTATGACCGTGAGATCTATTCGCATGAACAATATGATTAACTATTAAAATAAAGAATAGATCTATAAGAAAAGATAAAGCCGAACCGTATCAATCTAGATTGGGCAAAAGAGTGTTACACATATATAACAAATATCAAACAAGCAACACGTAGTAACTTGATGAATCTACTAGATCTTGCCAAATCTAATAGAGCTGATAACTATCTTGCTTTTGCTAAGCATATCGAGCAAGCACCTGCCGCACGGTGTGTACTCATAAACGAAACATCAGCGAAGACTTCTTGATTGTCAAGTAAAGATCCGCCGCACGATCATTGAAAACAAACAAGACTACTTGCATCAACATCTAAATCCACCGCATGATACTAGACATGATAGCAAGGTTGCCGGGACTTACGGAGGTCGACGGATCGATGATTCCTCTCGAAGAACTCGACGACACGACAAAGGACTCGAAGTTGGCACGGGGCCGGTTGTATTGTATTGGTTGTGAACAGTTTTTACAAATGCCAAGGGCTTATATTTATACCCTGGTCATAACATGAGTCCTACAAGGACACGACTATGAAACATTAAAGGAAAAACATGATATTTAAACCTATTCTTCTCTTCGGGATCTTTACTCCCTTAATCGTCGCAAAGTTTGTTGCTCCATTCGGCTCTTGCCTTCCGCTCTTGTCGCTTTCCTTAACAGAAGATCGCCATTCCCAGAATAGCCGACTGCACGACCATTTAGCCGAATCCTTACAGATTAACCGACCACACGAACACTTGCCGAACGCTCTGAACACTGCCACTTGCTGGCCCATCTGTCATTCTCCTAGGCGTACCAAAATCCAGTGTTAACACATGCCCCCTCCATTTTGGGATAAAAGTCATTTTATCCTGAAATTTACTACAAGCTCTTCTTCTTTCCCCTAGGTCAACACTTTCAACATTGCAGCCGCCACTCAGAAATTCAAGCCCTAACTGATTGTTGAATCTGCTTCAACTCTCCAATGGTGACTCAGGATAACATCCCAGAGGTAAGCTTCAATCGCTTCTACGCATTCGGCAATTTTTTGGTTGATTTCTCACCATCCCCTTGATTCATTCGCCTCTCCCGATTCCATTGTTCTTTTAAGGAGTACAATAACCACATTTTGATTCCCTACGCTGCACACTCCGATTCCTACCTCCTTGGTCCAATGGGGAATTCCGATCCAACTGAAATCGTTGAGAAAGAAACCTCAAGAATCCCTTTCAAATCCGGGGTCACCCGCTGAACCGGTGGCCAAACACCTTCAAGACCTAGCCGTTCCCCTCAATTGCTGGATGGCAGAATTGGTACAAGAGGATGTTGGAAAAAAGTAGCAGCCACTGGGGCGCTCAGGATATTAGCCATTGCCTAGAATTATCCTTGTGAGAGACACCCAAAAATGAACCCCTTTTGATAGCAGCCACTCACTTCTGGTCCGATGCTGTCAACGCTTTCATTTTCGGCCACGGCATGATGACCCCCACTTTGGCCGATGTCTTCATGATGACTGGCCTGAATGTATGCAAGCCAGTATACCGTTACAAATATAAGAGCAAAAGCAACCAGAAAGCTATAAAATCTGGAGGTGGATGGGTTGGATATATCCAAACTTACATGGAAACATCCGGTGCTGTTGCTGACAAGGAATGCAGAGCTTTCATGAATATGTGGCTATGCAGGTTCATCTTCTGTGGGAAATCCAATGAACCAACCTTGAATCATATGACCATGGCTGAGGATTTAGCTGCATGCACACTGATTTCTCTGGGCAAGTATCTCTTAGGCTCTGTTTATCATATGATGCATCAAGTCACTACTCAGATGCACCATGGTAAAGATATATCCTGTGTGAGTGGACCTTGGTGGTTCATTTAGATGTGGTTGCAGCTATATATGCATCAGATAATACCTGTGCCTCTCCAAAATTTAAGCTTCCCCTCTGTCAATTATGTTGAAGGCAGCACAGCAAAAGTCAAGCATTGTCAGACTTATGGAGAAGCAGCCTCCTCCATTAGCATTGATATGGATATCAGTCATCTTTTCAAGCTATTTTTTAAAGGCTTTAACAACACGCTCTGGCTCCCATACAGAGAATGGCAATCTGACCCTGCCTTGCAAATTTAGCTATGAGTCTGGATGTTCTGATAAGGTAGCTACAGAAATCTTCAACTCTTTCATTAAACCTTGCATCCTGCCAGCTGAATTTCACCATGGGAGGCTAGTGCAATCTTCATACAAATTCTACTACCCAAACATGACAGCTAGGCAACTAGGATGTGGGAAGTTGCCCCCAAGACCCTTCTTCTCCGCAATCATCAAGTGCAGGGAGGTGATCACAAGTGAAATGGAAGCTAAGAAAGTTTTTGAACTTGGATGGGATCTACCAACATATGAACCTTTTCCATTTGGGATAGTAGACACTGCCCATTCTTCCTTTGTTTCCTGGTGGCAAGAATGACACAATCATATCTTCAACACACCAGTACATTCTCTATGCCAAGACCTACAACCTGAATTTGCTTCTGATAGTGAGGTAACTCCACTGCATTTACTACCTTCTGCTTTGGATTTACTTCTCACTTTGACATTTAATTATCTCCAGGACTTTGAACCCACTCCTGTCACCAAGGTGATCCAATACTTCATGGCTGGGCCTAATCCTGCCTTGGGTTTCACTGCCCCAACTTTGGCAAGCTTCATGAAGACTCTTGCAACTGCAACTATTGCATCCTCAGGAAGAGAAGGCAAAAGGAAGGCACTTGAGAATATTCATGTTTTTAGAAAGGTTAGGTCTAAGACAGCCAAATGGTCTCCCAAGGTATGAACCCTTCACTTAGCAACAATCTTATCTGTCTTTATATTAACCATCTTCATTGCAGCCAAAGGTTGAGATTCCTGGATCAAGCACTGCCTCAGCATCAGTGGAAATCCCCCCTGAGGCTCCCATCGAGGATGCAGAAACTTATGGAGTTAAGGATGCAGAGATTCATGAGTCTGGAAGTAACACATTGGTAACATTTTCCGGCTAATCATATCTTTTCTTCTTATATGATACTGATCTCCTGTTCTTCACACTTTATTATCTGCACTATAGATAAAATTCTAGAAGATTTAGCAGGAAAAACCTCCTCTGGTCCAACTCCAGGTTCACCTTCTCTGAACATTCATTCAAGCCCCCAACCAGAGCAAGACACTACCCATTCTGAGGATCAGGACACTAATCATCCTGAGGATCAAACAAGACAGTATGTAATATTCTGCCTCAAGCTCATTTCTTTAACATATCTATCCAGTCGGCTAACACCCCTTCCTTTCTCAAGAACATTGACAAGCCGACTACCAGCTATTCCTTTGTTGTTGAGGATTACATCAACGAGAAGGGTGAAGAAGCCACTTCTTAGCAAACCCTGTCAGTTAACGATCAAGCTCTTTTGAAGGATATAGCTGACTTGCTAGCAAGGACATCAATACTCTGGTTCAAGATTCAGATCAGATAAAAGACCTCCTTGAGCCCATCAATCAAGACCTTCCTCCTGTCGTCAAGGCTTTCCTGGAATCTACAGCTCATCTTGATGATTATTTCACCGTGGTGAAGAGGGCAAGTAAAAATATAGCCTTCAGGACCGCTTTGCAGGACAATAGGTCTCTGAAGAAGCAAGAAGTCAAAGCTTTGCACTCCCAAGTTTAGACTGCTAAGAATTCATTAGCCACTTTAGAACCTGAGCTGACAGTCATGGAGGACGAAAAAGTCAGGTTGGAGGATCAACTAGCCAAGTTGCATGCTAGAATCCAATCTCACAAGGCCAAGATAGCAGATTTGCCAAACTCCATAGAGGCAGCTTCATCAAAAATATCATCTATTCTCAAAGAAGACCAGCAGCTCAAGGCAAAGTTGTCTACCATTCAAAGCTCTGAGGATGAAGACCAGAAGGTGTTGAACAATGTTAACCGAATCAGAGCCAATGCTCTAGATGCCATCAGCCAGTTTCTGAATCAGTAAAACACAGATTTGTAATAGTTTAATCACGAAACATTCTATCTCCAATTAAATGTCTCTGTCTTTACCTCTGCATACTTCTGCTTGTATTATAATGTAACCAGCTTTTATTCTCCTGATTAGAACATAGCCGATTATATTTAGATTTCCGAATCAAAGAAATGGCTGACTGCTCCCATCTTCCTGACTAGGAAATAACCGATCGCTCCTGCCTTGCTGCCTTAAGAAAATAGTCGATCGACTCTTGATCTCTGCCTTAAGGAAATAGCCAACCGACTCTTGATTTACCCGAGCTTGGCCCAGTCTAGTAACGGCCCATCCGAGTGGGAAAACCCTAACTCATCGCTTGATATTCCACTCGGCTTATAAATAAACCCTTTTCTGCTACCCCTGTCAACAGTTACAGTCAAACATTTTCTCACCTCCATCTCCTCCTCTTCTCTTGCTCAAAACCAATCCAGAAGGAAACCCTAGTTTGCACAGTAACAATGGCAGGAGGCGACAACCATGGCAAGCGCCGGCCAAAGGTGAAGCCGAAGGGAGCCGAGCATGGCGCAATCGGCAGCGCGGGTAAGAGTTGGTTTCCTACTCCTTTGCAGTTTTGTTCACTATTCATCTTCTTAGCTTTGATCCTTGCCCTTGCTCATCAGGATCAATGTGATCTCCTCTAGCTACAGCATCCCCCTCCCCTCGGCAACAGCGGCCGAGCCAGGAGCTCCATCTTCCGGCTCCTCCGGCTCTTCTGGGTCTTCGGGCTCCTACCATTCCCAACCTTGGGATTTGGACTCGGGCGCCGCGGATGTCCCCTACACCCACACAGAGGCGGTTACCTTCAGGGGTGAAAGGGACGAGGCTAGAGGAGAGTTGGAGAAGATCTCCAAGCAGTACGGTGTTGATCAACTTGAATGGGAGGATCAACGGAAGTAGCTATGCGACGCCATCACCGGTTAGCAGATTAATTCCTTTTGAATCCTTCCTTATTAATCTTGCCTGCTTATTCAATCTGCGTTTCTTTCCACAGAGAATGAGCGTCTGAAGGTCGCGGTGAATAAAATCGCCGACAAGGTCAACGCCCAAGGAGATACCACCGAGGCACGCCTTGAAAACACGGACGACCGCATTAACCAAGTCGCCACCCAAGGCGTGCACCACGGCGTAACTCTGGGGCTGGCGGCGATGTCCACCCAACGCGGAGAGGACTTCTCCGTCCAACCAACCGGCTTCCACGGGCAAGTGCCTCTAGAAAATGTCGAAGGCATCGACGATCTTCTAGAGAGCTACGAAGATCATGCCACTACTCTCGCTGGAATCACAGATGCGCAGTCCGTTCTCAAAAGGCTGTTTGACGAGTAGTTTGTAATTAGGGACCCCCTTGTAAAGAACTACTGTCTTCGTGGACCATAATCTGTGGTTCCTCTTTGTTTTTCCTGTCATAGATCCTTCTGAAAATGAATCTTGAGGATTGTTGCTTGAATCTGCATGACATTACCTTGTTTGTGTTTGATTGATTTTTTTTCGGCTAAAGGCGATGCTTATACATCGGCTATTTTGCGTATGGAACTCCCAAAATCTGTTCATGTGCCAACCTGAACAATGGGATTTTCTTAAGAAATCTTCCATTAATAGCTCTAGTAAACTTTTCTCCCAGCAGGTTTTTCTTTAAAATATACATGGATGAATGAAATTTGCTTTTAACAATCTCTCAATTTTCTTTTTCACATCAGCCAATACCTCCTCTTTGAAATTTTTTAAGGAGGGGTTGTTTATAAGGATGATACCCGGGCTTAATTAGCAATCGATGTTCAACAATGGAACGATCTAGCCCAGGCATCTCTGCGTAATCCCAAGCAAAACAATCCTTGAACTTTTTCAGAAGATATATCAATTTTAATCTATACTCTGGGTTTAAATTTGCACTGATATACATCGGCCTTGGTTTGACATCATCACCAACATTTATTTCTTCTAACTTATCGGCCGACATAAAACCACGTCCCAGCTTTCCTTTGTTGCCATCGATTGGGTTCCCCATTAAAAACTACTCTGAGAGCCGACTGCTTGGATCGGCTGTTGATCCTTGTTAGAAACATTAACAGGACCTTCTTCCCAAAGTTTTCCAGAGAAACAATCAAATCCATCACACTCCCAAAAGGCAAGCTCTGCGGTAGCAACGCTTACTGAATCATCAGCATGAACAATCTCAACATCATCTCCAATCCACTGAACGAGAACTTGATGCATAGTTGAAGGTATGCAGCAATTAGCATGAATCCAATCTCTTCCTAGGAGTAAACTTGCCATCAATGACAAATAAGGTAGTGATCAAAGTCTTAGACCCAATCATCAACTCAACGTGTACTGCTCCCCGGGTATCAGAAGGGTTACTAGCAAAGTCTTTGAGGACCAAATCGGTTTTCAATAAATCTTCATTGGTCATCCCAAGCTTCCTAAAGGTAGTATAAGGCATAATATTAATGGCAGCCCCTCCATCAACAAGCATTTTGGTCAGAGGTTTGCCATTGATGTATCCTTTTACATAAAGCGCCTTCAAATGTCGATGCTTGGCCGGCTTATTGAAAATTGCCTGTTGGGTTAGGACAAGCTGGGCCATCAGATTCTGACACTCACTTTCATCGAAGTCTGAATATATCTCTTCTTGGATGTCTTGACTCTCTGGAGCTATGAATTCCGATGGAATGAAGAAAACCATACATGCATCAGCCGAATGCCCCTGTTTGTCGGCTTTTTCTTTAGGACGCCAAACCTGCTTCTTTTTGGCTGTTGTCTGTGCCAGCTCCTTGTTCCTCAAGCGTTGCACTCTTCTCTTCTGGCTTTTCCTCAGCCCTAGTGGACACCATTGTCCCTTTTGCCAGACATACTCCCGATGCTCTTTCTCTTCAGCATCTCTCTCATAATGGATCCATTCTTGATCGGAAAACCTCTTGCCATGCCTATCGTTAGAGCTATTTATTTTTAAACGCCGATCATCCTCAGGAGCATGCGCTCCAAGTCTTTCATGGACCAGACGGCGGTTGACTTGAGACTGCCTCTACTCCGTGTATCGATCACTGCACCCAGGGCAGTTGTCTTTAGTAGGCAGCTTCAAGCCTTTATTCCAACAATGTTTAAAGAATGAGCATCCCCAATGAGATTGCTCCTACTCTCTCTCATATTCTTGCTCCCTTTGGTACAACTCTTCCTTGTACTTCTGACGTTTCTCCATGAACTCTTGTTCTTCATAATACTTTAGCTCCTGGTACCGCTCTCGCTCCCGGCGCCACTTATTTAATAGAATTTGTGTTGTGACCCTAGGCCTGGAAGCTTCCCCTTCTTCGGTTCGGCTATTCTGAAACCGAGCTTGCTGCTGGAATTGTTCATTTGTAATCTGCCGATCAGGGTGTACAACACCAATCTTCCTTGCTCTGTCAGAGGTCAACACCTTCACCTTGCCCTTGTCTTTAGAGCTTTCTATAGCAACCATGTTCATGGATAAAGTCACCGTGTTTTGAGCAAAGGGATTAGCATCAACCTTCATCTTACCATCAAACTTCAAATGCCCTTCCTGAATAGCTTTCTGAATCTTCATTCTGAACACTCGGCAATCATTGATGAAATGAGAATTAGTATTGTGGTACCCACAAAACTTCTTATCTTTTACTCCCTTAGGGCGTAGCATGGGGTGTCCTTTGGGTAACTTGATGTGTCCCTCTTTGAGTAACACCTCAAACATCCTATCTGATTTGGAGACATCAAAGTCGTACATACCCTTCTGCTGCCTCAGCCAGCGTTGACTAACCAGAGTCGGCTCCTTTGCCCAGACCAACTTGGCTGCAGCTACTTCATCTTCATCATCGTATTCGGCTGCTTCTTCCAGGAAACTCTGATATATTTCATTAGCCACATCACCTTTCTAGAAGAGGTTCTCTCTCCTGAACCCTTGAGCCTGATTACTCATCATAGCCAACCGCTGTGACAATTGACCAAGATCATCAAAGTCCATGCCGAACAGCTTCTCCCTGATATTTGGATGCATGCCCGCTATTGCCATGCTCGGCAACTAGTCATCTAGCAAGTTTAAGGAGTAGCAGAAGTTTTTGGTTTCCTTGAACCTGCGGAGATACTCTTGAGGTGTTTCATTGGCCTTCTGCCTCAAACTCATAAGGTCAACTAGTTTCTTCTCATTAGTACCTGTATAGAAATATGAATGGAACTTTTGCTCCAATTCAGCCCATGTACCAATGGAATTTGGCTGCAAAGATGTGAATCAAGTGAAAGCTGGCCCCGTCAGGGTTAATGGAAAATACCGAATCCTCCAAGCCTCATCGGCAGATGCTTCCCCAAGCTGCATCAAGTATCTGTTGATGTGCTCTATAGTACTAGTATCATCCTGGCCAGAAAACTTGGTAAAATCTGCTGGAGGTTTCGCCCTTGGAGGGAGCACCACTCGGTTGTACCATTCTAGGTAAGGAGATTTATATGTATAGGATTGATTCTTTGGCTTTAGGCCAAATTGATTTTGCATCATGTCTGCCAATCTATTCATAATGAGATCAACACTTGAATTTGGAGCTCCATATGCCTGTCCCTCAAGGTGTAACCCAGTCGAACTGTTGTATCCTGGATTTGGGAGAGCATTAATAGCACTGTAATCGGCAAATTCTTGGTATCCATCTCCATACATACTCTTTTGCAACCTGTTTGCAGCCGGAGATACCTTGTAAGCCGACTACGGAATGTCCCCTGATGCACCAAAAGTGAGTTGTCCATAAGTCACAGGCTGTTTCTGGTGAGTTACCACTCCTCCTGCATCTGTTCCAGATGCTTCACCTCCTTCAGTAGTTTTGCCCTGATGCTTTGGCACATTGAACAATGTCGGCCCTTGCATTGGACCAACAATTTCCTCAAAGTGTTTATCGGCAGGTAGACCAAAGGTACTGATCATGATCGAGCGAAAGGTGTTCAAGAAAGTTGTTTGATGATTCCTCATAGTTTCACTCATGGCTTTATAAATCACCTCATTCATCTTCTGAATATCCTCTTCTTCGGTGTAATCAGTTTGATGTGGAAGGAGAGTTCTCGGGAGCTGCTGCTTCTGAAAAACCTTGTTGCTTTTATTCTTCGAAAAGGACAACAAGCACTTCTGTTGAAATTCATCACATGCTTGCTGGACTATATTCCTTAGGTCTTTTGGCAACTCATCCATAGCTATGTCTAGAACCTCGCTGTTATCGATTTCGACCATCTCGAAAAAGAGTGTGGTCCCACCGAGCGTGCCAAAAAGTGTGTTGACACAAAATATGACGCACTGTGCCTAACACACAGCAAGCCGGAAAGCGTAGCTTCAATCGGGTGCCCGGGTGTTTCAGAGTCCAAAAACGTGCCAGTCAGTTTGACCTAAAACGAACAAGGGATGAAAATTATTAGATATAAAACTGGAACATGCCGGGTGAGACCAGACAGTTCCATATATACGGCCCTGAAGCCACTTACAATGACATATAGCTATAGAAGCTATTTGTCAATAGGTCTTATAGATCGTTTGACGAAAGGAAACGCAAAGCATGTGGAAAAAGTTGATAGCCGAACGTGCATGCATGAAAAAGTACGGGGACGAATCATAATTAACTATGAGTTAAAGCATAACCAAGCTCGACAATCCAACCGAGTTGGGGTCCATGATGAAGGAATTTATAAGTAAACACGATTAAACTAATCTAAAGCCTACGTCTGCCGCACGATACCCAACATTATCAAAGCTTAAACGTGGTTAACATGTATGAACCCACAACACGTAACAATCTAGATCTAAATTATTTCGGCTACTATGACCGTGAGATCTATTCGTATGAACAATATGATTAACTCTTAAAACAAAGAATAGATCTATAAGAAAAGATAAAGCCGAACCATATCAATCTAGATTGGGCAAAAGAGTGTTACAAATATAAAACATGCAACATGTAGTAACTTGATGAATCTACTAGATCTTGCCAAATCTAATAGAGCCGATAACTATCTTTCTTTTGCTAAGCATATCGAGCAAGCACCTGCCGCACAGTGTGTACTCATAAACGAAACATCAGCGAAGACTTCTTGATTGTCAAGCAAAGATCCGCCGCACAATCATTGAAAACAAACAAGACTACTTGCATCAACATCTAAATCCACCGCATGATACTAGACATGATAGCAAGGTGGCCGGGACTTACGGAGGTTGATGGATCGATGATTCCTCTCGAAGAACTCGACGACACGACAAAGGACTCGAAGTTGGCACGGGGCCGGTTGTATTGTATTGGTTGTGAACAGTTTTTACAAATGCCAAGGGTTTATATTTATACCCTGGTCATAACATGAGTCCTACAAGGACACGACTACGAAACATTAAAGGAAAAACACGATATTTAAACCTATTCTTCTCTTCGGGATCTTTACTCCCTTAATCGTCGCAAAGTTTGTTGCTCCATTCAGCTCTTGCCTTCCGCTCTTGTCGCTTTCCTTAACAGAAGATCGCCATTCCCAGAATAGCCAACCGCACGACCATTTAGCCGAATCCTTACAGATTAGCTGACCACACGAAAACTTGCCGAACGCTCTGAACACTGCTGCTTGCTGGCCCATCTGTCATTCTCCTAGGCGTACCAAAATCCAGCGTTAACAAAAGGATAAAGCTATAAGCCCCATGAAGGACTAAGGTAATATGGGTGAGTCTTTATTGCTAACTTTTCCATTCAAAAGAGAAGTATGATTGTTGTAGATTTAGTACTCTTGAAATACGAAGCATAGTAGCAACTCCTGATCCATCGAGCTAAGTTTGATTGTTTGCTCAGGACGAGCAAAGGTTAAGCTTGGGCGATCTTGTTGGCACCAAATATGATGCACTTTTACATGACCAAAATGATGCCACCAACCTCAGGATCAAGGATAAACAAACATGTCATGAGCATAATTTATCAAATAACTAGTTCCACATTTCCATGGAGTGTTTGAATGCAGGATTGAAGAAATGGAGCAAAAGAGAGCCAGTGGGGCCCACATAGGGGGTCGGCCGACCACCCTATGGGCCCACCAGCTCTCCTCCCTCGGCCAGGATCCAGGAGAAGCACTCCAGAGTGACTTCCAACCCTTGGATCACTCTGTGCTTTCTCTCAATGGCTCACATGCAAAGCACAAGGATCCATTGGCCCACACCAAGGAGATAAACGTGACAATCCCCTCAGAACCAACAACCAACCTCAATGACAAGTGGGACCAACACCTGGGAAGACGAAGTGGGCCAAAGACCCCAAGGGGGGGTCGGCCGACCACCCCTTGGGCCCACTTGGCGCCCACCTGGTCCCTGACCAGTGGGGCCACTTCTAGGAGGCCAAAGGAGGGCCCACTAACCATAGGAGGGGTCGGCCGACCGGACCCTAGGTCGGTTTGGCCCCTTCCAACCGCCATACCTCTTAGCACATGCTGGAAATCATATCCCTCCATCCTTGGTCGGTTCTAAGGCGGTTGGATCCAAGGGTGGAGAATTGAAGCCCCCTGGATCGCTGACGTGGCGATGGAGTAGCCCCTACTCCACCTCCCATTATAAATAGAGGTTCATACCCCCCTCTCTACACATGGTGAAGAAGTCTACAAGCTCTATTCCTTAGATTGTTCTAGTAGTTTAGTCTAGACTGGGAGTTGGAGTTGAGTCGAGCTACGTTTGGGATTTCCAGAGTTGTCTTCTGGAAAGTCTGGTATAGCTCTTGTATCTTTCCTTCTTTGTAAGACTTTATCTTATTCAATATAGTATCCTTTCTCTCTACTTTACTTAGTATTTACTTTGAGCATTATTATACTAGATATAGTATTGTTATATGCTTTTGCTCTTTAATAGCTTTTACATTCATAGTCTGTGATCCTTGTGGCCTTTCCCGTATGCGATCATTTCCTGTCATAGGGTGCTTTGATTATAGATCATAGTCAAAGTAATAAGTTGTGTGTAAGCATGGTGCTTATACATCACCTTATCCTTGGTTACCACTTGTTGCACGGATTGTTTGTGGTAGCTAGCAAGAGAGTGACAACCTTATCTAGTCTTTGTATTCCACCACGTGTTTTTAGGCAAGTTCTTAAAAGGTAAGGCCCCCGTAAGAAGCGGGCGCGGTCCGGTAGGAGTTTTGTCCTCCTACTGATCTATCCCCTCGCCTAGCATACTTGTATTGAGGAGGCAAACTATAGTGTTTAGACTAGTTAATTGGCTAAGTATATTGAAGTAGAGTGAATTGCATAGGAGTCCCTTGTACTCTCTCGTTGTTCTCCCACCTAGATATTCTATCTAGTCCATTCTAAGTATCATTTACCTTGGCTTATTCATTCATCAACCCCTTCCTGTCATATATATCGTTTACCCCCCTATACTAGTTGGTACTAAGTTGAGGTGCTCTCTATGATCTCTCTAATTATCATTTCTAGCCCAGCTTTCCCTTGGGAAAATATAAATTACGATACCTTGGAATACTCCTGGGTGAAGTGCTACAACGGTATAATCTGTGCGCTTACGGATTTATCCAATAGTCGTAAGAAATACGAACAGCTGCTAACTACTCTGTCTTAGGAGCAAGGAGCCTCTGTGGGTGCCTCTGAAGGTTCTTCTAAAGCAGGCAAGTCAGGAACTGGAGTAGGCACTGAGGGAGCAACCTCGGACTGAGAAGCAAGGACTGTGAGTGGTGTCTCAGACACTGGAAGCTTAGCAGTCGGTCTCTAGGGCTCACTAGCCACTGGAGTCACTACCGCAGCATCAGTCTAGATTGCAGGAGGAGTAGACATAGTAGTGGTCGGATCCTGAGGAGCAAGCTAGGAAAAAGCCACTAAGGAAGGCAGGGTGCCTCCAATCTGGGGTACGGGCTCCATCGAGTGGTCTGGTAGTCAGCAAGAGAGGTCAGGCAAGTCAGGAACTGGAGTAGGCACTGAGGGAGCAACCTCGGACTGAGAAGCAAGGACTGTGAGTGGTGTCTCAGACACTGGAAGCTTAGCAGTCGGTCTCTAGGGCTCACTAGCCACTGGAGTCACTACCGCAGCATCAGTCTAGATTGCAGGAGGAGTAGACATAGTAGTGGTCGGATCCTGAGGAGCAAGCTAGGAAAAAGCCACTAAGGAAGGCAGGGTGCCTCCAATCTGGGGTACGGGCTCCATCGAGTGGTCTGGTAGTCAGCAAGAGAGGTGAGGTCTGTCAAGTCGCTATAGCTGGTTAGAAGATCGAGAGCGATACCCCCAAAAGCTGTCATCATAGAGTACGGGGTGAAACCAGTCGTCATTGGTGTGAACTGCATTGTCTGCCCCATGGTGTCAAGCCACTGAGATACCTGTTGAGCAGGAGACTGAAACTACATGGAGGGACCCACACTCTAAAGTTCTCCTGATCGTGAAGATGGAGTGGGGGTCATTGCCTATGGCTGAGAGACTTAGACTACTGGGTAGCCTAGAAGCTAAGCTAAGGGGAGTGACCGACTGACCCATGAACTGTGTAGTGGAAACCACTGGCTACCCATAGTACTGAGAAGAGGGTGCTAGGTACTGGACGTAGTAATGTACTCCTAGAGGCAGAGACTGACTAGAAGGTCTGGCACACTGTCCAAGCTGTGGCTGCTGAGGTGGTGGTAGAGGTGGAGCTCCAGTGAACTAAAGGATGTGCCATGAACTGCATGGTCTGAACCTGGAACTGCTACTAGAACTAGTCCCGTCGTGCCTGAACTTGACCCATAATCGTGACCACGGAGCCCTGCTGCTCCTACTTTCGAACCAAGATCTAGAGTAGTGCAGGGTTTGACGAAGCAGGTGGAGGAGCGGACCAGGAACTGCCAGCCTCTCCTCATGTGTTGCTGGTCAGACAGGAACAAGATGGTAGTCCTCATCGTTGCTGTATGAGGGGATCGGGGAGGAGCCCTAATCCAGATCCTCACCGATGTCCAAACCGTGAAGCTCTGCCTGCTCAACTGCTCAGATCGCCTCATCCTGTCTATCAACATCATCCATATCCCGAGGTCGGATCAACAAGTGAATGGTCCTTAAACCCTATTGCCACAATGGCCATCAATCACTGAGCTCATCCAGTAAACTAGGAAGACGGTCATTCAGGTCTCAAGCTGACTGACAACACCCTGCTGTACTCCCCAAAGTAAAATCACCATTAGTGAACTGAGCTAGTGTCCATAAGGAAGTTGTCATCACGAGACAATCCCATCAGCGATGGTGTCCTCCATCTCACAAAGCATGAAATCAGCAATATCGAACAATGTCTGGGTCACTATGGTAGTTAGGAGGTACTGCTGGAGGTTCGTCAACCCCTCTTGGTAAACTATGCGCAGGAGTAGTGTGCGCCTCAACACGTTGTTTAGGAGACGAGCATTTGAGTGCAACTCTGTAGGAGCCCACCGGGCACTGTCACCGAAAGGAGGATGGAAGCACGGAGCCACGTGCTCTGTCAAGGGAGTGGTGCCACCAGTGGCTCTACGTGGAGGGTCTAACACCCATAGCAAAACTCGTGCAGGCGAAGGTTGTACTATGTGAAGTGGAATTGGTCTTTGAACAAATACAAGTACATCCTGTATGGCTCCCCTTGGAAGGTGTACTGAAAGAACTTGTGGTCTGGGTCAATCCATAGTGACGTGGTATGGGCCAATCCATAGTGATGCATAGAACTCATGGACCCACTCCTCGATGTAGTTCCCTAAGCGACCTAGTAGATCGGCCAACCCAGGGAGGTAAGTCAACAAAGGTCGAAGCACCTCTCCTCCTGTCCCAACCACGTGCTCAAGCGGACACGTGCGGTGCGGTCTCAACTATATCCCCATGGTCCTTGCTTCCTCATAAAAGTCCTCATGTCAAGGGTGCCACGAACCGGGAGAGGCCTATGGGTGCCTCTCTGCAGGAAACCACTCCCTAAGCTCGATCATACGAAACTCACTGACCCAGTAAATAGAAGCAAGACTGAGGTCTAGGTGCACTGAGGGCTCTACTGGCCTAGTAGGAGCTATTGGAACTGCTCTGGGGACTCGGTCACCCTGGCGAGGGCCCTCAGGGCGAGGAGCAACCTCGACACGAACGTGATTAGAGCGTTGGCGCTGGGGTACCTCCTGTGTCTCCTCTATCACTACAGGAGCCTCTGAAGGTGGAGTAGTTGTTGATGGCTACTAAACTCCAAATATAATCATCAACTATTGCATGAAATGATAAGAAATAAATTATAAAGCATAGTTGTAGGGTTTGATTCTAACGATTTGCATGAGTTGTGTTGTTCTCACTAGTTTTACAGGATATTCAGGTTTTTACTATATAAAAGTATCTCAAGTGATGAAGTATAGTACATCATTGTGTAGAGCTCGTCAAGACGATTGAAACAAACCTATCACTTTCCATATTTGGAGCCTCGGTGAAGAAGATATCAAGATCCCTATGGAATTCAACTTTGGAAAACTCTAGAACCTACCGGAACCATCACATACCATATGTTTAAGGGTTATACTGATAGAATTCTACAACTTTGGTGAAACTGTATTTTCAAGGGACTAAACAAGAATTAATACGCAGAATCCTATTCCAACACGACTATTTGCACAAACCAAACAGAAACCCGCACTAGAAGACTCTAGAAGACACTAGAGGGCACTAGGAAGAAGTGAAGGCCGAGGTGGACCAGAGGGGGCCAGATGGCCCCACCCCTAGGCCGACTGGCCTGCTACAGGGCCCATTAAGGCCCATCTTCGTATGGCGGCGCTCCACCGACCTATGCAACACATTAGTACCACATCATCAATTCAAGGACTGCTCCACCTATTCTAGGCTACGAATAAAGGGGTAGACCCCCTGGGGGCACCCATCATCATCTCATAGGTTGGAGGTGTCCCATAATGGATAACTTCTCATAGAGAGATGGAGAGCGAGGGAAGAGTTTGGAGGAGGTGCCGGCCTATCAGTGCTTCTTCTTCAGCTTGTACTTCGGTAGGATCAAGTTCTTCTTGAGCTTGCTCCTGAGATGTCTTTAGTAATCGACTTCTGATTCAAGTAAGATTTTGTTTATATTGTTCTTCTGGTTCATGGCTCTTTTGAGTGCTTTAATCCTTATCACATGCTTGGGTTAGAATTTTATCGTAAGTGTAAGTGTGGTACTTAGTCTTAGGTCAACATGAATGTGCCCTATATTCCAAATCGGTGGTAGATCACGTACGTGACAGGTGCGTTGAGTCCTTTGTAGTCCACCTCCCATTTATAGGACCTTGCAGGTTAGATAGTTACCTAGTTTTGGTGTACTCTATTTGTGACCCTTCTAGATAATTGCCCAGATGAATCTTAGAAGACATATATCTTACCCAAGTCAGAAATAGAAAACCCTAGTTATCTTCTCTATACTCCTATTATCGACCCCATCCTGAATTGTCATTTCCAACAAAGTTTATCATTAGTTTAATCTTTACCTTATTTTATTTCTATCCTAGTTTCTATCTACCCTTTTTGGTTAAGTTACAACGTAGTTGATCTCACACATTTCCCTGTAGATACGATATTTAAAACCCTCCGGGTGAAAGCTACAACGGTATCCGTGCGCTTGTGGATTTATCTGTGTGCGTCTTAAATATACCAACAAGCTTTTTGCCACCATTGCCGGGGAAACAGTTGCTGAGTTAACTATGAACCTTTCTTAACCTTTTCTCCTTTATCTTTATCTTTATCTTTTACCTCATCGCGTCTATTCTCTGTTCTTAACTAAACTTCATCTCTTGTTTAGCATGGATAATAACATTCCTATCTATCAATATGCTAAACCTTTGGGCATAGACTTAGACCACCAAATTGTTCAAAGCCTATCACAACATCTAGTTTTGAGATATACCCAGATTTTATAAAATTAGTTAAAAAAGAACCTTTCTCGGGATTGGAAGATGTTAAGGACTAAATTTCTCGTAAAATACTTTGCCATCTTCAAGGTGATTGACCTTTCAAAAGATGTTTTAACTTTTAGGAAACTATAAGAAGAATCTCTTTGCGAATCATGGGATCGTTTCATTGACCTTACCCTCACTGGCCCAGATCTTGGTATTCCAAACCCCATACTTCTTCAAAAATTTTACATGGGTCTTAGTAAGGAGTGGAGGGAATACCTTGATATAGCCTATGGAGAAGTTTTCCTTTCTTTGTCTGCTAGTGAGGCAATGCGTAAGCTGGATATAATGAGTGGAAACACCCCTTGTCCTAGCATTCAAAATCCAATCCCTGAGAAAGAGAAGGAATCAATTTGTAGATAGGAATTTTTGATAGCTAAATCACAACCACTCCAATCCCAAGATTTAACCATCAATAGCTCAAAATCCTCTAAGGGAAGAAGAAATTCCTCCTTTGGAAAATTATAATCTTTCTAATATTGAAGGTTTAGACTTCTAGTTTCATAAGGGAACTTCAAGTGAATATAATTCAAATCTTTGCAAGAAGGGTTCTCTTGAAATATGTCCTTATTCTTCTTGGGAAGAATTTGTGGATGGCATGTTAAGTGATGCCATAGAAGGAGAGCTAAGCCATACGAAAACTCCTTTTGGCCTTTCATATTCAAAGATAGCCCAAATCTCCAACCCAAACCCATACTTGATTTTGGTCATGAAGACCCCTTTGATGCTACAGCAGTGGCTGGAGTGCATAGAATGGATGGATAAGGAAGAAGTCTTAATAGAATCCAACCTTAGCTTAAACATCACTTATCCAAATATAGAGGAGTCCCCAGATGAGACCAATTTGAGAGTCACCAATCCAATTGGAACGTTGAACATCCATAATGAATCCACCATAAAGATTGGTGAAGGACTGATAATGGTGACCAGAGGGGGAGGGGCGTAAATCGGAGCCTCAAATTTCTCAAGGAAATGTTTGGGCCACTCTTCCCAAAAACAATCCTGACGTGGTTGCGCAACCTCCCCCAAGCAACACGAGTGGGGATTCGGACAAAAATGGAGAAATGAAAGCTCAATCGGCAAAGGAGAAAATGCACCGAAAACACCAAAAGCAGAGTTCTCGACCCCTAGGGAAAAGCAGCAAGAACCCAAGGTAAACTGATAGAAACAACTACCAATGGACACACTGAAACCCTAGGCGACGGATGCGCTGATGGTCAGCGTCCGATGGTAGTACAGTAAGCTTCCCAAGGGCACTTTAGACCATCAGACGTGTCCGGTCTGGGTCCATCGGACTCACGGCTGTGTCTGATGCCAAACAAACAGAAAACCCGAGAGCACAGAAAACCAACAAACGCATCTGATGCACGTCTAACGGACACTCTAGTGCGTTCGATGCACAACCCTACCAGGAACAGTCAGAGCAACGGACGGAAACTAATTTTGATGAGTGTGTCAGATGCCAACATCTGAAAGCTCAAGTTTAGTTTTGGTTAATTGATGAAACCTATGGACTAACCCTATTGCTTAAGTGTATGATCTAGCTAGGGTGATCTAACTTGACATGTGAGGCTAGTTGAATGATCATGATGGATCAAGTGCTCCATGGACAAGGAAAGAAGAAAGAGAAAAACAAAAATGGGCTCAATGCAAAGGTATAATATAGGAGCCATTTTTGGTTTGGTGATCAAGACACTATAGAGAGTGTGATCACATTTAGGATAGATAGCCGTACTATCAAGAAGGGAAAATTCATGTTGATTGCGGTTATCATGTGCCACTAGGTCATTTTCATTGCATATCTAAAATGAACCTAAGTGAAAGAAATGAAATTAAATCAAAAAAATACAACGTAAAAGCTAACACACATGCACAAATGTTGTAACACTTAGTATTTTAGCTCACATGAACTTGGTGTGAAAAGCTCAGCTCATTTTGGTACTGAAACAAGGTCCGGACACTTGGTCCGGACGATAGGGGTGCTTGGTCCGGACTAATGGTTAAGCGTCTAGAAGCATACCCTAGCTGCACAGTTCTCTACATGGTGAGTCCGGATAGCTTCTTTGGTCCGGAGGCGAGCTCCGGATAAGCGTCCGGAGTCTCAGAGCTCTCTGTTGTCTCTAGTTGCTGAGTCCAGATGGTGGTTGTTGTCCGGACACCAAGCTCCGGACGTTGCGTCCGGAGTTTGGAGCTCTCTGTAACCCTTCGGAAAAAGGTTCGGACGCTGGTGTGGTTTGGTCTGGACTGATGTTCGGACACTCATCCGAATACACATGTCAGCAACAGAGAAAGGCACGAATAGCTAGTTTCAAATGGTGGAGGGTCTGGATGCATGGAATATGGTCCAGATGCATGGAATATGGTCCGGGCCCCCTGTCTGCGTAGCGTCCGGAGTGATGTAGACAACTCAGGAAATGGGGCAAAACGGCTAGTTCTTTGAGGGTGGCTATAAATGTGTTTTGGCCGGCCCTTGGGGCTCTCTCTTGCACCTCCCATGCATTCTCACACTTTGTGCTTCTTGAGATAGCCCCCAACTCATCTCTCTTTTCTTTACTTGCATTTCATGAGAGTTTGAGTGATCTAATTGCTTTGATCATTGCATTTCATCTTAGTGGCACATGGTCATCGTCATTGCCGCAGGATTTCTTGTTATTCTTGGTGTTTGCCAACACCTAGATGGCTCGAGTAATTGAGGAACCTTCAGCACATGTTGGTGATTGTTTGCATCCGGCTTCGACGATTGTGAGAGGACTTGTACCCACCTCGGCGGTGCGCTAAAGGGTAACTCTAGTGGATTGCTTATGTCATTGAGTTACCCTCTCTTGTGTGGATTCTTGCGGCGCCCGAGTAGTGGGCTAGGCTTGTGATTGCCTATTAGCCACTGAATCACTAAGTGAGTGGTCGACACAACGGGGACTAACTTGGTGGCAACCAAGTGACCTCGGGAGAAAATCTTGTGTCAACTTGTCTCCCGGCCTCTCATTGGTTTTCATTGTGATTGGTTCTATTGATTCATCCATCCATCACAAGGCATTAGTATAATCACCTCTATCCTCTTTGTATTTACTTTCATACATATCTTGTGTAGTTAGCTCTCTTGGTAGTTAGTTTACCTTGTTAGTTGTTCTTGATAGCTTGTGTTGAGTATCCTAGGTTCTTGCTATTGTTTGATAGATACTCAACTAACTAGAATTGCTTGGATAGGTGGCTTTGCAACCCTAGTAGAGATAGAGCAAAAAGCTTCGCTTAGTGTTAATCTAACCATTTGCTCTAGTGGTTTGTAGAATTTTTAATAGGCTATTCACCCCCCTCTAGCCATCTAGGACCTTTCAAGTGGTATCGAAGCCGTGGTGACCTCTATTGTCAAGGCTTAACAACCTTTGATGTTAGTGATGACTCAAATATCATTCAACCATGTGGGAAGCAAACCACCAATGTTTGATGGCACATCCTTTGATTATTGGAAGAGAAAGATGAATATGCATCTAGGATCAATTCATGAGAAGGTGTGGAATGTCATCGAGAAGGACTACATCATTCTTGATGATGATAGTCTCACACCTAGAGAGCAAGAGAACAAGCAATGCGACAAAATGGCACTCAATGTCATATACAATGGCATTGACTCAAAAGTGTTTGAACAAATCAAAGATCTTGATAGAGCAAGTGATGTTTGGAAGAGATTGGGAGATACATATGAGGGCACCACAAAGGGGAAGAGTTCCAAGCTATACATGCTCAAGGATAAGATCACTTCAAGATGAAAGATGATGAATCAATTCTATAGATGTTTCATAGGCTCCAAGTGATCATCAATGACCTCAAGAGCTTGGGTGAGAAAGTCAAGGATGAAGACTTCTCAAACCGGTTCCTTGGTTGTTTGCCCATGAAATACAAAACCTTGGGCAAATAATTAGGAGAGACGGTTTGACCAACATCAGTCCCAATGAAGTGCTAGGAAAGATCATGACCGTAGAGCAATACAATGAAGAAAGTGAAGAAGAGGTCAAGGAAGAAGAGAAGAAGAATAGCATAGCATTCAAGGCTTCATCATCCAAGAGCAAGAGCAAAGCAAGAAAGCAAGAATCAAGTGATGATGAAGATGCTAGTGACATTGATGATGAGACCATGGCCCTCTTTGTGCGCAAGTTTGGCAAGTTCATGAAGAAGAAGGGCTATGGGGCTAGAAAGAGAAGAGATAACTTGAAGAGCAAAGAGTATGTGAGAAGATGCTACAAGTGCAAGAGCACCGATCACATGATAGCTGATTGCCCCAATAATAATGATGATGATGAGAAGAAGAAGGGCAAGCATGTCGACGAAATATGCATCGCAGTCTACCTAGGGGGTACCCTATGGTAGTAGATTGTAGGCGGAGGTGTGGCGACGGTGATCAAGCGTAACATAGAGAGCGTAGACACTGCGATTTATACAGGTTTAGGATGGCAATCGCCGTAATACCCTACGTCCTGTGTTTTGGTGGCTGGATTGATATGAGTATTAGGTTACACGAGGTGTAGATGAGGTCTAAGAGGTTCTGAGAGAGAGTTTTTGAGGGGGTCCCTGCTCGCCTTATATAGCCGGGGAGCAGGGTTACAGTTTCCATATCCTAATAGATTACGATCGGTCCCCTAAGGCAAGGGATCCGAGTCTATCTAGTAGGATCTTCCTTGGCGAGCAAGACTTCCTTAGAGTCCCTGGCAAGCACGACGGGCTGGTTGCGTGCTGCAGGGCCTCATGAGCTGGGCCGTCTTCTGGTCGGTAGGCCCATAAGGTCCTTGGGGATATGCCGAGGTAATATCCCCAACAAGTCCCCGAGCATGTTGTATTCTTCTGGCGAGCCCGCAGCATTATCCTTGGAGGTGTTCAGCTGGTCGCCATCACGCAAAGTCGTCGTTGCAGAGTCCCAACCAGGCTGGCTGGTCGAGATACTGCTTGGAGAGGTCTCCCGACGAGGTAGGGCTGGTCGAGAGCATCATGGCTTGATGTGCAATCAGGTCGCCTTGTCGGATGATGCGGCTGCTCGCCGGAAGGATGTGACATGCTGAAGAAGAAAAACTTTTGAAAAGTCCTTTCCTGGTGAAGTGTACCCACTTAGGCTCTGCAAAAACAACACAGAAACAACAGAGCTTTTGCCGAGAAGAAAATCAGTACATTCACTGCTAGGTGAAGTGTACCCACTTAGTCCCCGAGCTTGGTAACAAGTGAAGTATGCACGTGGTGCCAAGCTTTATAAGAGATAAAAAGATGCATAAAATCAAGGATTTAAACATGAGTTTTGTATAAAACGATTGCGAATACCCGTAGTCCCCGAGCCTGATGTAAGAAGCTAGGAGGTTCTTGCATCAGGGTCATATATTGAAGACTAAAACATAAGTTTTGTGAGAAACGACTGCGAATACCCGTAGTCCCCGAGCCTGATTTAAGAAGCTAGGAGGTTCTTGCATCGGGGTCATATTGTCTTGTTCGCAGTCCATGGGTGTTTTGCTATTCCACGCCGCCTTTCCTTCTGTCGTGGTTGCAGTCCCCGAGCTTTGCTCGATGTAGTTTGGACGAAGTCCCGAGCTTGGTCGGGTTTGTGACCAGGTGGCTGAGTTGTGGTTGTGGTCGACGAAGTCCCTGAGCATCACTATATCGGAAGTTTTGTGGGGCTTGCCGACCAGTCTACTGTAGCCAAGTTACTGTAGCTGCAGAAAAGAGATCATAACAGAATTACACGTCCAGTCCCCGGGACTGTGGTGTTAGTGGTATTTCGGAAATCATTAACCGTAAATTGAGGAAGTTAATTGGAAGTAAATGGGCTGAATTAGCCGTGTGGTTAGTGGCCCAAGTCACGGCGCGGGAGGTGGGCATCGTGGCGGTTCCGTATTTGATCGTTGCAGTTTCCCAAAAACCCTGAGAGGCGAAGCGTCACTCCTTTTGATATAAAGGGTAGTTCGGCGGCGGCGGTGGCTTCCACTCTATTATTGCAGTGAAACTCTTCAAATTCCACCATAATCTTCCTAGCGCTTCTTTGGTTTTCTTTCCGTTGCGGCGCTTGATTTCTTTTCTTGCCAGTGACGGCGCCAAAGAAGGGTAGTGTTGTAAAGCTGTCCGCGGCGATGGCTGCGGCGACAAGATCGTCATCGGCGGTTAGGAGAGCTTCTGCGACGCCGACCCCAAATGTTAGGGTTGAGGAGCTGGTGGTGCCATTCTGGGCGAAGCATTGGACGCGGAGCACTCTGAAGGAAGATGATATTAACGCCCTTGTGTTCGGTGGTCTACTCCTGGACAAGGAGGTGAGTGGATGGCGGTCGGCGTTCAGCGAGTCATTTCCGACGCTGAATACGGGTGAGCTTGTGGTGTTCAAGCCATTCTTCTGGTGTGGTTTTGGGGTTCCCGTCCATCCTTTCCTTCGTGGTTTGTTGCGGTATTACAGTATCTCACTCTGCAACCTGAATCCCAACTCGATTGTGCACATTGCGACCTTTATTCACTTGTGCGAGGCGTTTATTGGGATCTATCCACATTTTGATTTGTTCTGATACTTCTTTCATCTGAAGCCGAATGGGACTGGGTCATCTAGCGTTATTAGCTCTGTATATCTTCAACTCAGGGACGGTATGTCTAGTGAGTATATTTTGATTCCGCTGCATTTCAAATTTGCTGGGACAAGTCGAGGTGGTTTTATGTTCACCAGGAGGAGCCCTGTGTGCCATGTGATCCTGCATTGGTGCCCACGGTCCTGGCAACCTGGTCGGAGCCACCGCCCGAGGCTGGTTTGGATAAGGTGAAGTTGCTACTTAAGTTGCTCGATCGCCGTACTCTTGACGGCATGCGGGTGGCGTGCAGTTTTATCGCCAGGCATTACCAGCCTTGTAAAGAGAGGGAACATCCGGCTTTTGAGTATGTTGGTAGGGGTGACAGTACTCGGGAGGCACCTGAAGGAATTGAGTCAACTGTTGCTGACAAGCGATTAAATTATATCTTTGATCTTGCGAAGCATTCCACACCGCGTCATCCCAGGAAGGATTTTTCTCTTCGCCGTCCTCCACCTCAGGTCTTAGACGTCTGCTACTTTGTCTTGTGTTGTGATGTTGTGGCGCTCGTCGTGTTTATATTTGTTCTTGGTTGTGCAAATTCGTGGTGAAGACCGTGCCACTTATTTTGCCTTGTTGTCGGCCCCCAATGTGCTGCCAGAGTTTTGTACTCCTCCAACAGTTGCTGCAGGTGGTGATGCTATTGAGCCAGGTGGTTCTGATCATTCTAGCGTAATTTCCGCCTAGTCCAACCATCTGAGGGTGCAATGCTTTGTTCGGGGATGAAGACATCCCACTTGGTGCGCATTTCGAGCTGAAGACCTCTAGGGTGGCCGGCTCTTCGAGGTCACCTAGAGTGACCAGATTCTCTTGGCAGAAGGTGTCTTCTTGGTGAGTGACTTTCTTGATTTATTGGTTTAGATGATTTGTGGTATATGATACGCCAGTGTCTGATGAGGACGGATCATCGTATAGTGTCGCGCTGGAGCCTACTGATGAGGGTCTGGTCGGCGAAGTACTACCTGGGGTGAAGGCGGCTTTTGCTGAGCCGGAGCCATTGAGGTCGGAGTCCTGGGCTATGGATCATCCCGGATTCAACAGCGGCTTGGGCTCTTTAGGAGACCCTGGGGTTCCTATCGGTGGGTCCCTTCTGGCATTGGGGCGGGATCTGGCAATGACGATGTGCCGCTATCGTTTGGTTCCCGTTCGAGGAAGAGACGGAAAAGGCAGGTTGTTGTTGACGATGACTTGGGTGAACCATTCCATCCAAGGGAGGGTGTTTCAGTTGATGATGGAGACTCGGATGGCGTCCGAGACGTGCTAGATCATGTGAAGGTGGGTGCCCAGTCTTCTTCGTTAATCGTGCACCGAGCTGCTCTCGAGCTGGTTGATAAACCACCGTCTTGTAGGTGTTGTTGAGGACTAATTGGGAGCGCAAGCGTCGAGTTTTGTTTCTGGAGGCATCTTTGGAGGAAGCTCGTGCGCGGACGCGTGATCTGGAAGAGGCTCTTTTGGAGAAGGATCGTGATAACTCCGGACTCCGCGACCAGCTAGCAAAGGCGTAGAAAGGTTGGTTTTGACGTCCTTCTTGACTGCTTGAGTTGTTGCCCTGGCCTGCTGTGGTGTTGATTTCTTTGGCTATTTGTAGAGCTGGAGGACGGAGCTATTGCCGGTCGCGATCGTTTTTGGAGCCTGGTGGAAGCGGTTGGACCGGTGATGGCCTGCGTAGACAATGTCGCTTTTATTCCTGTTCCTCCGTCGGAGGAGGCCATAGCTGGTGTTCTGTTGAGGGCACGGGGCTTCTTGGACCGCTTTAAGTCATTTGCGACGTTGGCGGCACAGGAGACGCTTGCTTATGAGTTTGTTGTACTGCGGTCGCATTACCCGCGCGTCGATCCGTGGAGGGTGCGGAGCGGTTATGTAGCTGGTACTTCCGAGGCTGATATTGCTTGTTTGGAGGCGGAAGCAGGCGTAGCTGCTGGAGTTGTGCGGACCTGTAAGTGAAATGTATTAAAGCTTTTGTTTATCGGGGTGGTGAGCTTTTATTTCACTTGTATGTCCTTCGTGCCAGCTGAGTCGTGAGCCGTAGAGATGAATCGTTTGGCCTTGGGTGTCAAATGGTCCACATCGTAGGGCTAGCGCCGCTGCACGCATAGGATACATAAGGACTCCCAAGGAGGCACACAGCTGGCAACCCACGGTGCCGAGGGCGAGCAGCTCATGTACGCTTAGGGAGATGCCAGAGATAGGGCCTTTTTCTGAGAGGCTCGATCATGGCGTGACCAGGGCCTGTGGAGACCGTTCCTGCAGACGCTGGGCGAAAAGCCATGATGCTTGTAGAGTCGTCGACCGTTCCGTGGTCGTGTATAGATTCTGGGCACATAACCTCATGGCTCCCGACCCAAGTGATGTCTCCCGGCTTCTGGGGAGGCACTACTAGGGAGGCCTGTCGATGTAGCTATGGCATTTAGGGTAGCTACTTCTATTCGCTATGGTTCACTAGCAGGCCAGCTTCGGGTGCTTTCTGGTTATGGCCAAGCTGTTTGGAGATAACGCCTTATCGCGTTTTGGAGAGGTCGTCGAACACTGTGAGAGTGTTTTGGAGAGGTCGCCGAACGCCATTTGTGTTTTGTAGATATCGTTGAACGCCGTAAGCGTTTTATGAGAATCATCTGGATGAAAAACGAATACGGAGGAAAAATGCGGAGCTTTTATTCATTGATAGGGGGATACATAGTACAAGTTTTTCAAGCGTAGAATCGCCGGAGATGCTCTATGCTCCAAGAGTTAGGGATGTCAATGCCTTCTTGGTCCATGAGCCGGTACGACCCTAGTCGGGTGACTTCTTTTATGATATAGGGGCCTTCCCAATATGAAGAGAGCTTGTGCATGCCGTCGGGCTTGAGTTTCCTCTTGAGGACGAGTTCTCCTATGGTGAACGATCTGTAGCTGACGTTGCGGTTGTAATATCGATGAACTCCTTCGAGATACTTGGCCGTCCGTATGCAGGAGGCTAGCCGCTGTTCTTCGAGGCGATTGAGGTCGTTGGTCCGAGCCTGGTCAGATGACTCCTCGTCGTAGTGCTCGACCCGTGGGGAGCCGAAGGTGACATCGGTTGGGATTATAGCTTCGGAACCGAACACCATGAAGTACGGAGAAACGCCGGTGTTGCGGCTGGGCTGAGTGCGTAGCCCCCATAGTGTCGCGGGTAGTTCGCGTAGCCAGCGACCTGGGTTCTTCTCTGCCTCCTCGTATAATCTAAAACCGATTATTCTACCCCTGAACTATCAAAATCGGCCAAATAACCCCCTCTAGGCGGTTTTGAGGGTGGTTTTGCCTTTTCCTTTTTTATTTATTTTGGTTGAATCTTTGAAAAAACATAATAAATTATAGAAAAATCATAAAATAGAAAATTCAATTTTGTTGGACTCCACATTAGTAGATCTACACATTGAACATATAATATGATATGCTTTAGTAAAAGTTTTTTTTGTAGATTTATATCTATATTTTTCTATAATTAATTATAAAAAATCATAACTGCAATTATTGTGATCCAATTATGGTGGAATTTTTATGGTAGGCTAATTATTGTATGCTTCAAATGTAGTAAAAATTTCATACTCATTGAATCACGTATAACTTAGTTATAGATTTATATATGCTTATACCTTAGTTAAAACCAAATAAAATTATAACTAAATTATACATTATCCAATAGGTATGAAATTTTTACTACACTTGAAGCATACAATAATTAGCCTATCATAAAAATTTCACAACAATTAGACCATGGAAATTGTAGTTATGAATTTTTCTAATTAATTATAGCAAAACATAGATCTAAATCTATAGCAAAAACTTTTTACTTAAGTATAGCATATTATATATTCAATGTGTAGATCTACTCATGTGGAGTCCAACAAAATTATATTATCTATTTTATGATTTTTCAAAGATTCAACCGAAATAAATAAAAAAAGAAAAAGACAAAACCACCCTCAAAACCGCCTTGAGGGGGTTATTTGGTCGGTTTTCATAGTTCAGGGGTAGAATAACCGGTTTTGTAGTTCAGGGGGTTAAGTAGTCCACCCCTCATAGTTGAGTGGGTTATGTAGACTTTTTCCAAAGTTAAAGTGTGTTAGTTAAATTTTACTTTCAGTCTTTAAATACAGTTGTTTAGAGTGTTTGCTTAATCATGAATAAAGTGCTCTATTGATTTCGATGTCTTTACTATCCACTCTAATCTCTATATTTTTGGTATGCGTGTTTTTGTCTCCACATGTTGTGTAGAAAAGAATATAGGAAAAAACAAGTGTGGGGACACACCATGACCGCAAAATAAAACTAGCTCGGGAAGTTACTGCAATTCAGAGAGAATCAAACAAGATCGCACCCGACAAAGTGGAACCGACATCCCTTGTCCCACTTCGTCCACGGTTAGGTTTGAGTTATTCTTTTTTTACAAATCATATTCTTTCTATTACTCTAATTTAGGTCCACATGCTAAAATATTTTGAATTTCTAAAAGGATAATTTAATTCATAGCTTAAAAATAAACTTACATAATACTTTTCCCACAAGTCATGTTTCAATTCAATTAAATAAATATGATTACTTAAGATGATTTGAGACTAAGATATAGTAAGATATGAGAACTTGATTCATGATATCTTGTCTCTGGAGCATTTATTCTTTAAATTCAAAAACCTTTGAAAGATTGCAAGTTAAGTACTTTGCTATGTTCCTATGATCAGAATTAAATTTGAATAAGATAATAATTTTACTTCATATGTTGAATCATCCTCTTCAGAAGAGTTGTATGAGGTTTTGTCGATGGGATATCCTATAGGGTACCCATTGACCGGCCTGCCGGAGCTTTGGGCCTCAATCACTCGGCCCAAGGAGGAAGACAAACACACGAACCCGGATTCTACTCAGTAACGGCGACAAGACCGAAGCATAGCTTAGGACTCTAAGTTTGTAACCGAGTAGGATTAGAAGCAACCCTCGACCAGATCCTAGGATATAAAGGGCTGGTGAGGGTATCACCCAAAAAAGGGCTGAACATACTACGTAATACCCGATACGTAGAGCGACACACAACACCTTGTATTACGAGATCAGAGCAATAAGAAGCGACCTAACTGGACGTAAGGTTATTACTCGACGGTGTCGAAGGCCTGAACCAGTATAAACCGTTTGTCCCTATATGTCCAACCACCAAGATTTCACTATTCACCGAGGCACGAACAACTATCTCGGCTAACCCCGTGGTAGGCTATCGGTGGTAAAACTTCAACAACTAACACGCTAGGTAGGGGCTTTCGGCGAATTTTTTCTCGAAAGCTTGGTGGACCACGACCTCAAGATGACAAAATTGACGAAATCAATGTTCTTCTTTGGATCGTAGATCTGCGAGATTGATGACAATGGAAAGCTTCGAAGCCGACTCCGAGAAGAAGAAGGATTCAACAAAAAGATTGAACAAGATCTCCAAGGACTAGACCGAAAGGTCAAAAATCTCGCAATTTTGAAGCCAACCGAGACAAGGGGAGAAGACAGATACGAGACCGACTCAGAGAAGGAAACGTCACCACACACTGATTCTAAGTCGAACGCGGGAAGACCAAATGCAAACCGAGTCAGAGTACGCAACCCAACCTTGATCGAAAATAAGAACAACTCAGAAACAATCAAGTACTCGGGTCCATACGGACTACGCAATTCCACATCGACACACGAACATTTTCTTTAGAAGTTAATGACAAGGAGTGTAACTCTAAAAGGCGCTGAACAAGGGATGATAATGTCAACAACTCCAGAGGGGTGTGTCGTACATTGGCCAAACTACTTCCCAAGACCACAAATTCAAGATGAAGAGCTACCATACCAGGAAGGAAAAGAACTCAGAACCTATCAAAAGCTACCACACAAACCAAGAGAGAAGAACCAGCAAGCAAAGAGAACTCAGAGAGGACACGTTGTATACATGGCAGAGCTAGAACCCTACTTAGAACCCCCATAGATACCTGACTTGAAGTCATCAGACGAATCAGAAGGAGACATCTCGGACGACGAGGAAGGAGTTGATAATGAAACCAACGACCACAAAGCTGCAAGGCTAAAAAAGAACAAGGCCATGGCAGGAAGGAGAAACTGGACTGCTCAAAGAAAGCAAATCTGGAACAAGTACAAAGCATAATTGACAGAATACAACAAGAAGAAAGCGGAGAGAGAATCCATGAAGAATACAAAGAGAGAAAGAATTGAAGAACTAACAAGAGAACTAAATGTTCTGACTAAGGAAGAAAGAGTAACAGACGAACAAAACAAAGAAGGCGGAGATCTCGATAAACAACTCGACGACAATATTCCTCAAGAACAGCAAGGGGAACAACACCCTAAAAAATCAATATTTCATAGATTAGGGAGGACAGAAGGTGCTCAACCATCCGAGAAGCACGAGCGAGACCTCTGACTAATGGAGAAAACAACTCAAACTGGGGCCAACACTACCCGGAAGATTATGGAGAATCCGAATACAGAGGGGACAGGGATTACTACAGAAGAGACTGGTCACCTGACTTCAACCGAACGGAACAATACGATAGATTCCCGTGCTTTGCAGGAAGACTACAAACATTGAAATTTCCACACAAGTTCAAACCAGCTAACCACTGCAAGTACAGTGGCAAGGTGGAACCGAGACAGTGGATAAGAGTCTATTCTCAATCCATTGAACTCGCGGGAGGAGACAACAACATCAAGGCCTTATACTTTCCAATGGCACTTGAAGCCATTCCTCTACAGTGGTTTGACAAGCTAAAGCCACGATCCATCAAATATTGGAAAGACTTGCAAGAAGCTTTCTGCAACAACTTTGCGGGAATAATAACGCACCCCATGACAATAGCAGAGTTGAAAAATGTAAAATAGAGAAAAGGAGAAACTTTAAGGGAATATTATCGAAGGTTCGGAGAACTAAGAGCTCTGATACATGACATCACTAACAGAGAAGTAATAGAGACGTTCGCCGATGGAATTCTAGCAAATTGGCAATTCAAGGACTACATCAAAGAAAATCCAAGATCCAATGAAGATTTCAAAAACACCGTCAAGAAAATGATATCTTTAGAAGAAAGAACTCGGCACAGATTCACCCGGGACTACCACGAGAACAGAAGACTAGACTTCAGACCTCAAGATAAAAGGCCAAGACAAGATAACATGGTGGCAACAATAGATAACAAAATAAGATACAACGATAATGACAAAGGAGGGTACAACAACAATTACAACAACAACTAGGACACAAATCGGAGTAATATGTACTCAAACAACAACTATCGGGGAAAAAACTACGCAAGAAAGCCAGCAGAAAGGATAGAAAACCTACCATGCCACATACATCCTTATGCAGGGCACACGTTACTCAAATGCGACATCTTTCAACAAAGATTTTCAAAGAAAGAAGAGACACGCACAAACAACTCAGAACAAAGAACAGACGAACCTAGAAAAGAAACAAAGAAGGCGGAGGGAAATTACCAATAACCCCAACGACAATTATCCGTAATCTTTTCTGGAGCACCATATACAAGAAGTAAAAGACACGAAAAGCTAGCCCACGGGACCATCATGGCGGCTGAAGCAGCTACCCCAAGATACTTAGATTGGTCAGAATTGCCAATACAGTTCACAAGAGAGGACCAATGGACGAGTGTGGCAAACGCCGGCTACTATCCCCTAGTAATGGGACAAACAATAGCAGGAGTGGCAGTATCCAAGGTACTCATCGACGGAGGAGCAGGACTAAACATAATCTTTGCAGACACCTTAAGGAAGATGAACTTAGATTAAGAAGGCATGATCACACCAACAAGCATTCCTTTCTATGGAATAGTACCCAGAAGGGCTTCCATAACATTGGGGAAGATAACCTTACCGGTCACCTTTGGAAAACCAGACAAATACATAACAGAATTCATAAAATTTGAGGTAGCAGATTTTGAATCATGCTATCATGCAATCCTTAGAAGACTAGCACTTACAAGATACATGGCAGTACCGCACTACCCGTACCTACTGCTCAAGATGCCGACAACAAAAGGAGTCCTGTCACTAAAAGGAGACCTAAAGAAGGCTTACGACTATGATGTACAAGCTAAACAAATATCAAAAAAGCTACAAGACTGCAAAGCAAAAGAAGACATTGCGAAGAAGGTCGAAGAAATGAACCCGGATGAAATCCAAATACCAGCAAAGAAGCCAAATAACTTTACACCACCAAAAGAAGCCACCACAAAGACAATTGACCTATTGACTGGAGATACAGAGAGGACAACAATAATCAATGCAAATCTAGACCCCAAATAGGAACTCGCGCTCACCAACTTTCTAAGGGACAATAAAGACATATTTGCATGGAAACCTACGGACTTGCCAGGGGTCCCAAAGGAGTTGGCTGAGCACAAAATGAACACAAACAAAGGTTCAAGACCAGTGAAACAGAAGTTATGCAGTTTCGCTCCAGACAGGAAAGCAACAATCAAAAAAGAAATTACAAAGCTATTAGCAGCTGGATTCATCAGAGAAATAATCAACCCGGACTGGTTAGCTAACCCAGTCTTAGTGGAGAAAAAGAACTCAAAAGAATGACGCATGTGCATTGACTACACAGTCTTAACAAAGATTGCTCAAAAGACTCATACGGACCACCAAGAATTGATCAAGTCATAGATTCAACAACGGGATCGTCATTATTATCCTTCTTTGATTGCTACTCAGGGTATCATCAAATATCACTAAAAGAAGAAGATCAGAGCAAAACATCTTTTATAACACCCTTCGGAGCATATTGCTACAAGTCAATGCCATTTGGACTAAAGAATGCAGGAGCAACATATCAGAGAGCAATACAAACTTGTCTTGGAGATCAAATCAGAAGAAACGCTGAAGCTTACATTGATGATGTGGTAATCAAGACAAAGGAACCCGAATCACTGTTGGAAGACCTAGAAGAAACTTTCAAAAATCTAAAGGCTTGGAAGTGGAAATTAAATCCTACAAAATGTGTCTTTGGCGTACCATTAGGACAACTACTCGGTTTCTTAGTCAGCAATAGAGGGATTGAAGCAAGCACAAAACAAGTCAAAGCAATTATGGAAATGAAGCCACCAAAAAAGATCAAGGACATACAAAAACTGATAGGATGTATGGCAGCTCTCAACAGATTCATCTCAAAACTGGGAGAAAAAGGACTACCCTTCAAACTGCTGAAAAAGAAAGAGAACTTCGAATGGACGGAAGAGGCAAATCAAGCTTTCAACAAGTTAAAAGAATACTTATCATCATCTCTAGTAATGACCCCACCGAGAAACAAGGAAGACATGATGTTATATATCACGACAACAAAGAATGTGGTAAGCACAACAATTATAGTAGAAAGAGAAGAACCCGGACACACCTACAAAGTACAAAGAACAATATACTACATAAGCGAAGTACTCACGGAATCAAAAGTCACATACCCACACATACAAAAACTACTCTACGCAGTACTTATATCATCAAGGAAGCTAAGGCACTACTTCCATGAGCACAAAGTAACGATCGTGACCAACTTTACGCTACAAGACATACTCAGAAATAAGGATGCCATAGGCCGAATATCAAAATGGGCAGTAGAGCTCGGAGCCCTGAACCTGGACTTCAAACCAAGAACAACAATCAAATCATATATACTACCCGACTTCATCGCAGAATGGACAGAAGCCACCCAGAAAGAACCCAAACCAATACGAGACCATTGGAAAATGTATTTTGATGGATCTCTAAAATTAGGAGGGGCAGGAGTAGGAGTACTACTAATTTCTCCAGGAGGTAGACAATTAAAGTATGTGTTACAAATATCATGGCAAGCAACAAATAATGAAGCAGAATACGAAGCACTCATACATGGACTAAAAGTAGCAACTACTCTGGGAATCAAAAGAGTACTTGCCTACAGAGATTCAACAGTAGTAATCAACCAAGTAAAGAAAGAATGGGATTGCACAAAGCACAACATGGATGCATATTGCACAGAAATAAGAAAGCTTGAGAAGAACTTTGAAGGTCTAGAAATCCATCATGTACCAAGAGATTCAAATGTGGCGGCAGATATCCTATCAAAATTGGGATGGGACAAAGCAAAAGTACCACCTGGAATATTTGTAGAAGAACTCGCAAAACCTTCAATTCAAGAAATCAGCAAACAAAAAGAAGACCTAATGGACATAGATAAAACAGAAGAACCCAATACCTCAAGACAAATTCTCAACATAGAGAGTGATTGGATACAGACATATATCGATTATAAAAGTGAGAACAAACTACCTAGAGACAAAGCAGAAGCAACAAGAGTTATAAGAAAAGGCAAAGCTTATGTCCTTATAAAGGACAACTTATACAAGAGGGCAACATCCTCTAGAGTACTACTCAAATGTGTATCAACACAAGAAGGAAAGGAGATATTAGAAGAAATCCACTCGGGATGCTGCGAAAATCATGCAACATCCAGAACACTAATCGGCAAAACATTCAGAAGCAGATTCTATTGGCCAACAACACTCAGAGATGTAGAACAATTAGTCAAGACTTGCAAAAGCTGTCAAATGTTTGCAAGACAATCCCATGTCCCAGCGCATAACCTAATTTGCATACCACCAGCCTGACCCTTCTCATGCTGGGGGCTAGATCAAGTCGGACCTCTCAAGAAAGCAAAAGGATGATTTGAATATATATTTGTGGCAGCGGATCAGTTCACTAAGTGGATCGAATACAAACCACTAGTCAAATACAGTGCAGAAAAAGCAATAGAATTCATACAAGACATGCACATATTTGGGATGCCCAACAGGATAATCACAGACCTAGGGTCACCTTTCACAGCAAAAGAATTCCAATATTGGGCAAGAGATTGTGTAATAGAAATAAACTATGCATCAGTCGCCCACCCTCAAGCAAATGGACAAGTCGAAAGAGCTAATGGACTACTACTACAAGGCCTAAAACCAAGACTATATGAAGACTTGAAAGACTATGGAGGGAAATGGATAGAAGAGTTACCAAAAGTAGTATGGGGCTTAAGAACCCAGATCAGCAGACTAATAGGATATTCACCATTTTTTCTGGTATACGGATCAGAGGTCGTACTACCAGTCGACTTAATATGGCAGTCACCAAGAATCGAACAATATGATGGGGGAGAAGCCGAAGAAATAAGACGGCTAGAGATTGACACAATTGAAGAAATAAGAGACAACTCAGTAATACAAAATGCAAGATACCTACAAGGCCTATGAAGACATTATGACAGGAACACACATCCAAGAACACTAAAACCAGGAGACCTGGTACTACGACTAATTCAAAAGAAAGAAGGAAGACACAAACTACTCAGCCCATGGGAGGGCCCTTTTATCATCAAGACAGCAATACAACCCGAAACATATGAACTAATGACAGAAGATGGAATACAATTAAGCAACACTTGGCATATCAACCAACTCAAGAAATTCTACAACTGAGGATACAAACAAGATACAAGACTTCAGAATAAATGGTCTACAAGTTAATTGCTTCGAGAAGCAACATGACAAACCAACCGACTGCTTTGCACCATGAGTGGCACAGTCTGGTTCAAATCTTCAAGTCAACCGTTTCCTGAGACGGCATGCCAAATAGCTGACTGCTTTACACCATGAGTGACACAGTCTAGCTTGACGACATCTACAAGTCAATTTCTTCGAGAAACAACATGACAAACCAACCGACTGCTTTGCACCATGAGTGGCATAGTCTGGTTCAAATTTTCAAGTCAACTGTTTCATGAGATGGCATGACAAATAACCGACAGCTTTGCACCATGAGCAGCACTGTCTGGCATGAATCTTCAAGTCAATTTCTTCTTGAGGCAGCATGACAAAATAACCGACTGCTTTGCACCAAGAGTGACACTGTCTGGCATGAATCTTCAAGTCAACTGCTTCGTGAAGCAGCATGACAAACTAACCGACTGCTTTGCACCATGAGCGGTACAGTATGGTTCATATCTTCAAGTCAACCGTTTCGTGAGATGACATGACAAATAGCGGATTGCTTTGCACCATGAGCGGCACAGTCTAGCTCGACGACATCTACAAGTCAACCGATATACAAAGAGGCATGACACATATAGTTGACTGCTTGAAGAGTAGCACAACTCGACACAACAATGATTACAAGCCGACTACTTCTACACCATAAAGCGACATTGACTGCTTCAACATAGCAACCACTCCACGACTAACAAGTCGACAATACTACTCCAAAACAAGACAAACAAAGCGTAGAGATGAAGAACTACAAAGCCTAATCTAGAGGCATAAAGCCACAAGCACTGTATAAACCAGAAGATATCTACACGGCTTACAAAGCCTAGAGAAGAAAGTCATCACAAGATGGACAAACAGGTCGATCAGAAAACAAACTACACGACTGCTATAAACAAAACAAAGCGCACATCATTTTAGAATTAGGACAAAGGCTGATGATATATTTAACAAAAAGATCATCCAAAGTATATATTACAAGACCATCCAAAGATAACAAATGTTCTTTATCAAGGAGAAGAAGGCAACACTTTCATATGGCCAAATATCTTACTACAAATTTCCTTGACTATGGGCTTTGATTGCTCCAACTTCTCCAAAAGTTCGGCATCCATTGGATCTTCAAGAATTCGGTCCAGAGGCACCTCAGGAGCAAGAACACAAGCAAAAGAAACAACGTTGTTGATACAACATTCAAGCCTGCTCTCTACAAACTCACGAAACTGAAGAGGCAATATGAGAATCAAGTTTTCAGGCCATCACTATCATCCCCTTCACAACAGACAGCAGCAATAACAGGCTTCACAACAGCATACAAAGATTTATATCGACCATGAGCATCCAAAAGCTGAGATTGTAAAGTCTGTTCTGACTTCAATGACTGAAAAAAGACAAAGAACTTAGAAGACTGAGAAAAGAATAAAAAACAACAAAAAAGCCAAAGAACAACAACAGTTACTAAACTTACAGTTTCAACTTTCCTCCCTGAAGATTCAAGACGAAGAGACAAGTCTTTCCTCTATTCACCCCAAGCCATCCAAGCATGATCAACATCTCCAAATTAAACATAAGATCAAGCACAAATAGCAAAGAAAATCTTACAAAAGTAGGAGAATATACAAGAAGGAGCTACCAGCCAGTTTGGAGTTAGCAATGATAGCAGACGAGGAGGCCTTAGCAGCCTCATGAAGCCACTTTTCTTGCTCCAAAGCAGCATGAGTTTGAGACAACTAGAGCTTTACTTTTTCAAGATCAGACTGGAGATGAGAAATTGATTGACCTTCAGAAGAAGACGACGAAGCAACCAAACTCTGACAAAAATCCTACAAAATATCAAAGTTAAAGATAAAATGTAGAGAAAGAAAAGTAGAAGAAAGGAAAAAGAATTTACCCTCAGCTCAGCGCTAAAAGAGGTGGACAAATTATCCCAAGAAGAAACAAGCTTCTGAGTTCGCTCAATTCGGTTAAGCTGAGATTCATCACCTGGCCCTTGAAGAAGCAAAGGACCAACCGGAGAAGAAATCGGAGCTTTACCTGAAACATTCACCTCAGGAATCTTAAGAAGGCATGCGCCAGCGGGAGGAGAGGCACCAACCAACTCAGAGGTACCAACAACACTTGTAACTTCAGGAGGACAAAGTCCTACAAGAGACAAAACAGGAAAAATTAGAAGAAAACAAAAGACATACATAATCATCAACAAGACAAAAGAACCCTACCGCCATGGAACGAAGCAGGAGCATCAGAAGAGGGCCTAAGAAAAATGAGAGCAAGAATATTAGGCAAAGACAACTAAGATCAGAACATTATGCAGAAAATCTGACTCACTTGACTCATTTGCTATAAGAAGCAGCAACTTGAGCAAATGAAAGCTTGGGGATATCAAAAGAAAACTCATCATCAAGCAATACAGAAGAAGGAATCAGGATAGCCGAAGGAATTGGTGTAGCATTGCTAGTGGACTGGTCAACAGATGACCTACGACTAAAATAGTTCTATAGTAAGAAAAAGCTCCAGAAAAAAAATTAAAAAAGCTAGCGAAAATAGACTCACGGAGGACGAACAAAGGGAGGATCATCATCAGAATGCCCCTCATCTAGAAGAACAAATTGGCCACCTGACAAGAAAAGATCATAGGACAAGATTAAAGAAATATAGCAAACAAAACAACTTGGTTGAAAACAAAAAATGCTCACCTACAATAATGTTACCTGTGGGAGTAAACGGATGAGGAGAACGATGGCGGGTGGCAGAAGGAGGTGGAGCAGGCTGAGCGGAAGACTTAGCTTTCCTTTTCCTAGAATTAAACAAGATTTGAGTAATCCGAGGATCAGGGGTATATGGCACATACCCATCAGTATCAAAAAGTCCAGGAATCAACCTGGAAGAAGAACCTGATGCCAAAGTAACCTTAGCAGCAACTCTAGCATGTACAGGAGCAGCAGGATCAATAGGCACATCAAGCTTAAAAGAGCAACCATATTCCTAAAACAAGGCACAAGCAGAATTTCAGTAAAAAGAACACCAAAAGAAGAGAATTCAGACAAACCAAAAACCACTAACCTGAGGAGGAGGATGATCAACATCATATTCTGGAACCTGGGGAGGCATAGTAGAGACACCACTCAAGACCCTCCCCAAGTGGTCAAAAATATCTTCCTCAGACAACTTAGAATCAGGAACAATCCGAGAAGGATCAGAAGAACCAGTATATTCAAAGCCTAGATGATCCCTCTGCATAAGGGGTTGAATACGGCGACGATAGAAACTAGCAACCAACCCGTTGCCAGTCAACTCGGATTGTCTTAGATAACTTATCTGAGCCAGCAAAGGCTTAATAGCCAAGGTTTCAGAAGAAGACAAATTTTCATTCCAAGTAGGAAGAGAAGTCGGTTTGGCAGCAAGGCCAGAAGAGAAATAAGCATCAGGCTTCGGAATGTAGAACCACTTATTCGCCTAGTCCTTAACAGAATCATAAGGAGTGAACGAGAAATAACTATTCTTCACCCCTTGACAAAATTGAAGGGTGCAATAGCCAAAAGAGTGGGCAGACTTACTTTCATGAAAGCGGAGGTGAAAGAAGTGTCGGAGAAGGAGAAGACTTACAAATGCGCGAACAAAGCAAGAAAAAGAACCCCATTAGGGGATAGATGATGAATTTGGATCGCATAGAAACAAAGGAACTCCATCAAAAAGTTAGATGGAGGAAAGCAGAGTCCAGCACGAACAAAAGAGACAAAAAGGACAAACTGATCAGGGGAAGGGCTTGGAATCACATGCTCACCGAGAAGTGAGTAACCAGAGAGAATCCATGACTGAAGTAACCCATGAGCAACAAGCAGATCTAAATCCGCCTCCTGAGTCGCAGGCTTCGGGGATTGCTTCATCTTGCGCGACATCTCAACATATTCAGGATTGTCAATTGAATCCAATACGGTGTCCTCGTCCACAAACTCAGCCTTGTTCTTGTTCTTCTTCACCATCTGATGAGGACATCACTCCTTTGGATACACATGATGATCCTCCATTGGACATTCAAGGTCCAATCACAAGAGCTCGCGCGCGATAATTAAATTTAGAGGTGAGCTCGTTCTTAAGCAAGTCTTTATATGATTTAAAGAATAGATTGCTACCTATTGATTATATTGTACTTAGGAATCATGGAGAGGACCAAGGAATGCATAAGGAAGGGTTTGGAGGCGTGGAGGACAAGCAAGGGCGCCCAAGTCAAGTTGGAGGCCCAAACCAAGTCGACTTCAAGTCTGTTTCGGAGTCTAGGAACAGCAAGGAGTAAAACGGACGCCCAGGACGCATACGGACTCTGTTTTTGATGATCCAGCCACGCTTGGTAAGATAATTCCATAAGGAAACGAATGGCGTTGGTTTGAGGTCGAAATTCTTTCTGAGTCATCAGGAAACGTCGAAACAAGTCAGCGTCCAGAATCTGTTCCAGTGCTGTGTCACCGTTTTTGGTCTGTTGGGCCATGTATCATCGTTGAGCCCACTAGGGGGGCCGCGTCCAGGGGTGGCGATGAACCTTAAACCTATATAAACCGCCGCTGCCGCTCTTGTTAGGTTTTGGGTTTTGCTTAGATTATTCTGTCAAGAACAGTTTCACCGTTTCATCGGTTTGTGAGACCCCAACTCGTGAGATTAATCATACATCTGCAATTTGGTTGCATTCTTCCTTGTTCTTGCTTGTGTTCTTCGATTCGTAGGCAAAGGACTTAGCCTTCTTGGCGAGGTCAACCATACAACACCGGTTGATAACCAGAGGAGACGTGCTGCTGCGATTGCAGGGATTCGGATCGTGTTGTTCGGAAGCCGGATCGACGTGTGTCTCGCTTCCACCAAATCGAGAGTTACCAGAACCTTTCGGAAGATCGGGAACCCTAGTTCACATCAAGTGGTAATCAAAGCTTCAGGTATACTGTCAGGTTTCCCCCCACCGTTTCCATCAAATTCTAGCCATCGCCGCAAATTTTTCCCACTTTCGGACCGTTTTGTCCTGTAATTCGGAATCAATTTTTCAATCGGGTATAACTTTCGCGTACGAACTCCATTTTCAGAAAAGTCATAGAGTTTTTCGTAGGTAAACAGCATTCCAGATCCGTCTGTCCCCCCCCCCCTTTGGCAGGGTTGGACAAACTTAGAATCCTCAAAATCGCCTCTGAAGTTTGAGTTTTCACCTTCCGAATTTTTTTTCCTAGTTTTTCCAATCTTCAGAAAAATCCACACGCTACGTCTTTTACCTGTTTAATCTCAAATTTTCTGTGGTTACTTCTTTTGTGCTCCTAAGTCAAAGAAAAATATCAAAAAAATAAAAAGAAAAAGTCAAATTTTCCCAAAAAAACAACAAGAGCCCAAAAAAATAGAAAAAAGAGAGGGGCAGAAGAGGGACAATATCTAGAGGAGCACATAGTGAAGGTCCAATTGAGCTGTGATCGCGTGTGCTGTTTTGTGCCTTGTTTCCTTTGCTCTCACTATCCATCATACTTGTTCCTCCTTTTTCTTGATCATCACACACATGGTACTTGAAGCATTTAGGCCGGCAACAAGAGCAAACACTTGGGACTATAATTCAGCATTACTATCTATTTCTGATTTGTGTTCCACATATATATATTTGTCTCTTGTTGTGCCTTCCAAGCTCCATAGATTCTTCTTGACAACAAAGGTTTGCATCCCTGCAATCGCGGTTTCACATCTTGCTGGTATCCTTTGCCTTGCTAGTAAGAACACTGGTAAGACCTTGGTAAGGTGTTTCGTTTTGCTGTCATCTTGAGAGGCACCACTCAACCTACGTAGTATGATTATTAGGGATAACCTTCATTGTTTGTTCCTGTTTTTATGTCTACAATGTCAGATGACGGGCAGCCCAAAGACTTCAATGACTGCGTCAGCCAATATCAGCTAAAAGCTATTGTAGACAAAGCCAATAAGGACATGAAGGAGACTGTCATCAAGGCTGTCACTGAGGCAATGCTTGAACTCAAGCTTGCTAACTAGTTGGAGCGGTTGGATAGACGGATATCAGAAATAACCGACAGGGTAACTACTTTGGAAGATCGCCTTGCTAAGGCTCCTGATAATGATGCAAATGGCAGCGATGACGATGATCTTGAGGTCTATGATGCCGATGGTAATATAGATAACCAGGCGACATTGCAAAACAAACTAAGATGTCGTCTTATGGGTGGGATCCGACACAACCGCCGCCACAATCGAGGTAACCATAATCGCGCTCCCGACGATCCTTATGCTAAGGTTAAGTTTACTGTACCTTCTTTTGATGGACATTATGATGCTGAGGCATATCTTGATTGGGAGATGACAGTAGAACAAAAATTTAGTGCCCACCAAGTACCCGAAGAACATAAAGTTAGACAAGCCACCAGTGAGTTTAAAGATTTTGCTATTATTTGGTGGACTGCTTTAGTTGCCGATAGTCATACTCCTCGTTCTTGGGAAGAGCTTAAGGTTGCTATGTGTGATAGATTTGTTCCTTCATCTTACCATAGAGATCTGCGTAAAAAATTGATGCGTTTAGAACAAGGAGATAAATCAGTGCAGGATTACTATGGTGAGCTTCAAAAGGGCTTGATGCGTTGTAGCGTAGTTGAGGGACCCGAGGATTCTATGTGTCGATTTTATTCCAGGCTGAGACGAGAAATCCAGGATATTGTTGATTATAAAGAATTTAACACTGTCAACCAGTTGTTTCAGTTTGCTATGCTTGCAGAGAAGGAATTAGAGGGGCGTGACAAGCAGGGTAAGTACAAGACGGACAACACATACACGCCACACTCCGGATCGTCATTGGGGCTGTCCAAGACATCCACTTATAGGGCACCCTTACCATCGAACAAGCAGCAAGCATTGACTAGAGGAGCTACCACATCAAAACCGACAGCTACACTACCTTCAGGCTAAGGTAAAAATTTTGTTTTGCAGGAACCAGCAAAGAGTGCGTCCTCTGTTGCATCCACAAGACGTACCTCTAACATTCAGTGCCGCCACTGCCAAGGTTTCGGTCATATGCAGCGGGAATGCCCAAGACAGCGGGCATACATTGCTGTGGAAGATGGCTACATCAGCGCCTCGGATGTTGAGGAAGATGATGCAGAAGAACCGGTTGTGCAAGAGAGCGATGGATTTGTGGGAAAGGATGATACATCGGCCTACATGATCGTCATTGTGCAGCGAGTGCTTAGCACAAAGGTACAACAACCAGAGAAGCTGCAACGTCATAACCTATTCCAAATTTTCTTCGTCATCAACAATCGGCGAGTACGTGTCATCATCGATGGAGGTAGTTTCAATAACTTGGTGAGTTCAGATTTGGTCAAGAAGCTTGGCTTGACCACACAACAACACCCCCATCCATACAACCTTCAGTGGTTTAATGATGCTGGAAAGGCTAAGGTTACCCAAACTTGCAGAGTTTCTTTTTCCATTGGTTCGTACTCTGATTATGCTGATTGTGATGTGGTACCTATGGAGGCTTGTTCACTTTTATTGGGTCGTCCTTGGGAATTTGATAATGATGCTATACACCATGGTAGAAGTAATACATACACTTTTATGCATCAAGGAAAGAAAATTACTATGGTTCCTTTGATACCTGCTGAAATTGTACAAGCTGATATAGAACGGGCTGCTAGTTTGAGCAATGCTAAATCTTAAAATGAACAAGTTGCTAAATTAGTTTACCCACCTAAAAGTACAAGACACATTGACACGAATTCTAAGAAAGGATAATTGAAGGGTGCAGTTATGCTAGGAAGAAAAACTGACCTTGCTGAAATTTCTGATGATGATATTTGCTATACTTTGGTTTGCAAACAAGCCTTGTTTTCGCTTGATGATGTTTCTAGTTCGATACCTCCTATTGCCACTAACCTTTTGCTGGAGTATGAGAATGTTTTTCCAGCTGAGTTACCCCCGGGGCTGCCACCTATGAGAGGAATAGAGCATCAAATTGATTTGATTCCGGGAGCAACATTGCCAAACCATGCTGCTTATCGAACCAACCCCGAGGAGACTAAGGAAATTCAGCGACAAGTCCAAGAGCTTTTGGACCGCGGGTATGTACGTGAAAGCCTTAGTCCTTGTGTCGTTCCAGTAATTTTGGTTCCTAAGAAAGATGGTTCGTGGCATATGTGTGTTGATTGTAGAACCATTAATAATATTACTATTCGATATCGTCATCCTATTCCTAGACTTGATGACATGCTTGATGAGTTGGGTGGCTCTGTAATTTTCACAAAGGTTGACTTGCGCAGTGGCTACCACCAAATTAGAATGAAACTTGGAGATGAATGGAAAATAACTTTCAAAACTAGATTCGGATTATATGAGTGGTTAGTAATGTCTTTTGGTTTAACTAATGCACCTAGTACTTTCATGAGATTAATGAATGAAGTTTTAAGAGCTTTTATTGGGCGATTTGTGGTGGTTTATTTTGATGATATATTGATTTACAGCAAGTCTTTGGAAGAACATATGGATCACTAACGTGCTGTTTTTAATGCTTTACGTGATGCACGTTTATTTGGTAACCTTGTGAAGTGCATCTTTTGCACAGATCAAGTCTCTTTTCTTGGTTATGTTGTTACTCCACAGGGAATTCAGGTGGATGAGCAAAAAATTGAAGCCATAAAGAGCTGGCCGGTTCCCCAAACCATCACACAGGTGAGAAGCTTTCTTGGTCTTGCAGGTTTCTATCGTCGCTTCGTCAAGGATTTTAACGCCATTGCTGCCCCCTTACACGAGTTGACAAAGAAAGGTGTGGTGTTCCAATGGGGTAAGGTACAAGATGAGTCCTTTGAAACTTTGAAGGACAAGGTAACACATGCGCCATTGCTGCAACTTCCAAACTTTGGTAAGACTTTTGAGCTAGAATGTGATGCTAGTGGAGTTGGCATTGGAGGTGTGTTGATGCAAGAAGGTAAGCCCGTTGCATACTTTAGCAAAAAATTGCATGGCCCTATTCGTAATTACTCTATGTATGATAAGGAATTGTATGCACTTGTACGTTCTTTAGAGATGTGGCGTCATTATTTATGGCCTAAGGAATTTGTTATACATTCAGATCATGAATCGGTTAAGTATCTTCGTTCTCAAAATAATCTGAATCGTAGACATGCTAAGTGGGTTGAATTTGTTGAATCTTTTCCTTATATTATCAAACACAAGAAAGGGAAGCTAATATAATTGTTGATGCTTTGTCTAGATGATATACTATGCTGTCCCAACTTGATTGTCGAATTTTTGGGCTTGAATCAATAAAAAAACAATATGTGATTGATCCTGATTTTAAAGATGTGTTGCTGAATTGTAAAGAGGGTCGTACATGGAACAAGTTTGTGATAAATGATGGTTTTGTTTTTAGAGCTAACCGTCTGTGCATTTCAGTTGGTTCCTTTCATTTGTTGTTGTTGCGGGAAGCGCATGGAGGAGGACTGATGGGCCACTTTGGTGCTAAGAAGACGGTGGATATTTTGACGACACACTTCTTTTGGCCACAAATGAGGAGAGATGTTCAGCGGTTTGTGGTACGCTGCACCACATGTCAAAAAGCTAAGTCTCGTTTGAATCCACATGGTTTATATATGCCCCTTCTTGTTCCTTCTATTCCTTGGGAAGATATTTCAATGGACTTTGTTTTGGGATTGCCTAGGACAAAGAGGGGGAGGGATAGCATTTTTGTTATTGTGGATCGATTCTATAAGATGACATTTTATACCATGTCATAAAAGTGATGATGCCATTTATATTGCTGACCTTTTTCTCAAAGAAATTGTTCGCTTGTATGGTATGCCTTCTACTATTGTTTCATTCGCGACGCTAAATTCTTGAGTCACTTTTGGCGTACTCTTTGGAATAAGTTGGGAACAAAACTGTTGTTTTCAACAACTTGTCACCCACAAACTGATGGACAAACAGAGGTCGTGAACCGTACTTTGGGCACCATGTTGAGAGCTGTTTTGAAGAAAAATTTGAAGATGTGGGAAGAATGTTTGCCTCATGTGGAGTTTGCTTACAATCGGGCAACACATTCTACCTCCAAGGTAAGTCCTTTTCAGTTAGTGTATGGTTTTAACCCTCGTGCTCCAATTGATCTTTCACCTTTACCTACCAATGAAAGAATACATGGAGATGCTACTGCACGTGCTGAATTTATTCATAAGTTGCATGCAACCACTAAAGAAAATATTGAAAAGATGAATGAAAAGTATAGAATTGCTGGTAGTAAAGGTAGAAAAGAAGTTAAATTTGAACCAGGTACTTTAGTATGGTTACATTTTAGAAAAGATACGTTTCCAGAGCTGCGTAAATCAAAATTAATGCCAAGAGCTGCTGGTCCATATAAAATTATTGAAAAAATAAATGACAATGCATACAAACTTGAGTTGCCACCCGAGTTCGGGGTTAGTCCTTCTTTCAACATTTCAGATTTGACGCCGTATTTGGGAGAAGAAGATGACCTTGAGTCGAGGACGACTCCAATTCAAGAGGGGGAGGATGATGAGGACATCACTCCTTTGGATACACATGATGATCCTCCGCTGGACATTCAAGGTCTAATAACAAGAGCTCGCGCACGATAATTAAATTTAGAGGTGAGCTCGTTCTTAAGCAAGTCTTTATATGATTTAGAGAATAGATTGCTACCTAATGATTATATTGTACTTAGGAATCATGGAGAGGACCATGGAATGCATAAGGAAGGGTCTGGAGGCATGGAGGACCAGCAAGGGCGCCCAAGTCAAGTTGGAGGCCCAAACCAAGTCGACCTCGAGTCTGTTTCGGAGTCCAGGAACAGCAAGGAGTAAAACGGACGCCCAGGACGCATACGGACTCCGTTTTCGATGATTCAGCCACGGTTGGAAAGATAATTTCATAAGGAAACCAATGGCATTGCTTACAAGTCCAAATTTCTTCTGAGTCATTGGGAAACGTCGAAACAAGTCAGCGTCTAGAATCTATTCCGGTGCTGTGTCACCGTTTTTGGTCTGTTGGGCCATGTATCATTGTTGAGACCACTAGGGGGGCGCGTCCAGGGGTGGCGACGACCCTTAGACCTATATAAGCCGCCGCCACTGCTCTCGTTAGGTTTTGGGTTTTGCTTAGATTATTCTGTCAAGAACAGTTTTGCCGTTTCATCGGTTTGTGAGACCCAACTCGTGAGATTAATCATACATCTGCAATTTGGTTGCATTCTTCTTTGTTCTTGCTTGTGTTCTTTGATTCGTAGGCAAAGGACTTAGCCTTCTTGGCGAGGTCAACTGTGCAATGCCGGTTGATAACCAGAGAAGACGTGCTGCTGTGATTGTGGGGATTCGGATCGTGTTGTTCGGAAGCCGGATCGACTTGTGTCTCGTTTCCACCAAATTGAGAGTTACCAGAACCTTTCGGAAGATTCGGAACCCTAGTTCACATCACCATCTGAAGCAGATCAAAAGACAGATAGGGCAGCAACGATAGCTAGGGTTTGAAAGCAAGGAAAAGGTTTTTTACCGCAGGGTAAAGAAGGGAAAAGAGAAAGGCAGATTTATAGGGTGGTAAAAAACTGCATGTTTTTCAGTACAACGGAAAGAAAATATAACGGTCACAAAGACCACCTGGAATTATGGAACGGACGCTGAAATGGAACCAATAGTCAGATCGTATCCCAATAAACCAGACTTCACAATATACAAACAACTCGCAGAGAAAACAACCCGAATATCGTATTCAGTTCAGACGTTACAAGGGGGAATACACAGTAGAGAGTACAAAGAACTCAGAACAACAAGATAAAAGATTATTGATCACTTATTCGGAACAAGGTTAGATTACAACATATTGAGCCATACAACCATAAGGATATGAAGCAACACAACTACTGCTCGGGTCAAAGCTCATCCTGTTAGACAACAAGGAACCCAGTCGAATTCGAGGTTACACTCATAAGAACCAAGATTCAATATTGACAAACAGAGCCAAATAACTCAGACGTGCTCGACGCCCAACAGAGCAATGCACATCCTGGTTGTCAAAGGTAGTAGAAGTAGAACCCAAAAGCCATTCAAGATTGGTAGTTCCGCCGAGTCTCCACTAAGAGAATGTGGATTAGCATCAGCACATAACAAAATGGCGTGGCACAGGCCAGACCAAGGAACGCTTTGCGGCTAACGACAACAAAACAACTCCAGACACGCTTCAACCAAGACCACGAGATCAGCCAGAGGCATGGAACTAGGATGCTGGAAGATGAGGCAACACAACATGCGACGGCTTCATCGCAAGACTTACACCATTCGCCTCAAAGCCGCCCGCAATTTGATACTACCGTGAAACTAGTTCACCACTAGTTTCTATCACAAGACTTACACAATTCACCAGATTACAACAAGAAAAGAGAAAAAGAACGCCCGGGGGCCCGTCAAGCTCGCCAACTACAATATCCATGACAAAGCAGATCAGGAATAAAGGATTTACAAAAAGAAGGAAGAAGATGTGTGATAAGGGAACCAAACTACAACTATTTATAGAAGAATAGTGGGTGCACATACACCAAGTCCAGGAAGGAAAAGAGAACAGTAGCAGTAGTACATAAAGAAAGCAGTAAAAGCAAAAGATTCTACAAGGATGTTGACGGTAAGAATGACCCTCTTTGTCACTATCAAAATACCATCAACATCCTCAGAATAGAAGAAAGGCAAGCATAACATGAGCACATTTTATCCAATAACTAGTTCCACATGACCCTTGAATATTTGTTTGCAGGTAATGACAAATGGGGCAATTGGGAGCCTCTGGGCCCACTTAGGGGGTCGGCCAACCTCCCTATGGGGCCACTAAGGCCTCCCATGCCCCTATGATCCGAGTAACACCTTCCCAAGTGATCTTGAACCCCTAGATCAACTTGTGCTTTCTCCCAATGGTTCAGATTCATGTCACATGGATCCATGGGCCCACATCAAGGAAACAAACGTGACAAAACATGCCAGAAGCATCAGATGAAGTCTATGACAAGTGATACCACCCTCTAGAGAGAGGTGGTGGGCCATAGACCCTTATAGGGGGGTCGGCCGACCTCCCCAGGGTGGCCACTACCCCCCACTTGGTCCCTAACCAGTGGGGCACCTTCTAGAAGGATCAGAGAGGGCCCACAAGCCATAGGGGGGTCAGCCGACATGGCACTAGAGTATCCCCTACTCCACCTCTAGCTATAAATACCCCCTAGGCCTTCACTTGTAATTATGACTCATTGGAGAAATACTACTCCTTACTATCTTAGCGGAGCTCTGCAGTAGTGCTATGCTAGTTGGAGGAAAGTGAGGCAAGTCTTATGGAGAAAGCCCCGGGCCTGTTGGGAATCTTCTCCGGAGTTCTACCTCAGCGGATGCGAATCTTTTGTAAGTTCAGCACTTGTGAGTGATTTCTTCCGAGTTCTTTATAGCATTTAATATTCTAAATCTGGTTTAGTTGTTATACATCTTTTCACACTTGTTCATCGCTTTACTCTGAGTGAAGTGTTTTAATCTTAGGCCAAGGTTATAGTAGTAAGATTAGTGTAGATGTGGTGTCTAAGCTTAATCTTGCCTATGTAAACCGCTTATCACACATATTGTTTGTGGTAGCTAGTAGGTGGTGACATCCCTATCTAGTCTTTGTACTCCACCACATGTTAAGATAAGTTCTGAAGAGGTGGGGCCTCAATACAACATGATGGCGTGGTCCGGTAAGAGTTTTACCTCTTACTGATCTATCCCATTGCCTCCTGCAGCGCAAGGGCTGATAAAGTCAGTATAACCAGCTATACGTTGTTAGATATCTTTGCCATATCGAATCTCTCGACCCAGTTATCATAGTCGCCCTTGTCTCATCATAGGACATATCCTTCTTCCTAGTTAATTCACTTCTTGTTCCCTGAGGAAAATACGATACCTGGAATACTCCCGGTGAAGGCTACACTTGGCAGCCGTACGCTTGCGGTCTTTTACCCGTTTGCCACTTTTGGTGTCAACAAGCTTTCTGGCGCCATTGCCGGGGAACACTAGCTGTTTTAACTAGAACCCTTTGGTCCTGTTTTATCTTTGTTTGATTTCATCCTTTCCTTCCACATACACATATGGTGCTCCAACGGGCGCTAGCTTGGAGCCACCTAAATCATCTCAGGACGTTTTTGCCGTTCATTATGAGCTTCGCTCGAGTCTCATAGTGATGGTTCAGGATAAACCATTTTCTGGGGACGAAGATGAGAATCCTTACACTCACCTATGTGACTTTGAACAACTTTGTTCATGTGTCCACATCTAAGGGATGAGGCAAGGTACCCTTAAGTGGAAGCTATTTCCGTTCTCTCTGACGGGAATAGCCAAATGATGGTACACTCGCCACATAGATAGTGCAAAGGGAGAATGAGAAAAGTTGCAATCCAAATTCTCCTGTGTTATTCATCTTTGAATAGAGGTCCTAACCTTCAAACAAAAGGAGAAGGAGCCTCTAGGTGCGGCATGGGCCCGTCTGTTAGATCTAGCATCCTCCGTCCCTGACTTGCTATAACCGAGCCTACAATGTTACAACATTTTTATGGTGGTCTTAGCAGAAATGTTGCACAGCTTCTCGATATAACTTTCAGGGGAGCCTTCCTGTGTTTACCCGTTAGTGCAGGGAAGAGTCTTCTCACAAAGATTCTTGAAAACACCCCCTATACTAATGTTTATGATGGACCCGCGGAAGAACAAAAACCAACCCCCAAAATAGAAACAACATCGATAGCCGAAACTCTTCCCTCTACATCTCAAGATCCTGCTATCGAACCTGAACCACCAAGGGAAGAAGAAATTCAACCCTTGGAATTCCCCTTTGATATCGAGGCTGGTTTATTCTCCGATTTTGGAAATGCCTTGAATCAATCTGTGCAAAAGAAGTCTTCTGCTCGGAAAGCTCCGAACCTTCATATCCCTAGTCAACTAGAGGAAGTCTACCTCTAGGAGACGGTTCAAGAGCTAGCTTCAATCATGAGCAACAAATGGTTAGAAGAGGTTGAATCTTCATTCGAGCCAATTCGAATTCTTTCTTCCTCCACAACCATTCCTTGCCAGATCAATAGAGCAAAGTTAGACTCTCTTTACGATCCTATTGTAGGAGTCAACATTATGTCTAAGTCATTAGCTAATGCTCTCCTAGGCGATGTAAATCTGACTCCAACCAATAAGCTTCTGAAGCTTTCTTCAGGACAATTGATTGAGAGTTGTGAGATCGCACAAACCAGTCCTACGCTAATTAACAAAGTCAATATCCTCTTAATTTTCTTCATATTTGATATAAAGGAATTTGACTTGTTAATTGGACATCCAAGCATGAGATTTCTTGATGGATCTCTTGATGGAAGTCTTAAGGGTCATTTAGGGAGTAGCATCAAGCTCTCGATTCCGTTAACCAATTCAATAAACACCATGATGGAATCGCTCTGAGAATCTGACCCCATAGAGGAAGTGATGGTTGCATCTCTTCTAGAATCATCTGATCCTGATCTAGAAGAAGCTGAAGATTTCATCCAGGAAGAAGACAATTTAGAAGAACCCATAGATCTTGAGAAATCTGAACCTCCATCTAAGCCCTCTATAGAACTTAAACCCCTTCCTGCTGGTTTAAAGTATGCCTTTCTTAACATTGGTTGTGAGGCACCTATGATCATAAGCGATAAACTCTGTCCTGAAGAGTCCTTTAAGCTCCTCACTATCTTAGAAAAGCATCAATTAGTCTTAGGATATTCTCTACAAGATCTCAAGGGAATTAGTCCTGCTCTTTGCACACATCGCATTCCCATCGAATATGAGGCTCTTCCTTCTAGAGAACCTCAACGTAGATTGAATAATGCGATGAGAGAAGTGGTAAAGAAGGAGGTCTTGAAACTCTTGCACACGGGGATCATCTACCCTGTTCCTGATAGTGAATGGGTTAGCCCTGTGCAAGCTGTACCTAAGAAGGGAGGTATGACGGTCATTTGAAATGACAAGAACGAGTTGATCCCTCAACGAACCGTCACAAGTTGGAGAATGTGTATGGACTACTAAAAATTTAATAAGGCTACAAAGAAAGATCACTTCCCATTACCCTTCATCAATGAGATGCTGGAACAGCTTGCAAAGCACACTTTCTTTTGTTTCCTTGATGGTTATTCGGGTTATCATCAAATACCAATCCACCCCAATGATCAAAGTAAGACTACCTTCACATGCCCCTATGGAACATATGCATACACACGAATGTCTTTCGGCCTATGCAATGCTCCTGCTTCTTTCCAAAGGTGCATGATGTCCATTTTCTCCGATATGATCGAAGAAATCATGGAAGTTTTCATCGATGACTTCTCCGTCTATGGAAAAACTTTTGATGATTGTCTTCAGAATATGGATAGAGTCTTACAAAGATGTGAAGAAAAGCACTTAGTCCTGAACTGGGAGAAATGCCACTTCATGGTTCATGAAGGGAGGTATGATGGTCGTTCAAAATGACAAGAACGAGTTAATCCCTCAACGAACCGTCACAGGTTGGAGGATGTGTATAGATTATTGAAAACTTAATAAGGCTACAAAGAAAGATGACTTCCTGTTACGTTTCATCGATGAAATGTTGGAACGTCTTGCAAAGCATTCTTTCTTTTGTTTCCTTGATGGTTATTCGGGATATCATCAAATACCAATCCACCCGGATGATCAAAGTAAGACTACATTCACATGCCCCAATGGAACATATGCATATAGGTGAATGTCTTTCGGCCTATGCAATGCTCCTGCTTCTTTCCAAAGGTGCATGATGTCCATTTTCTCGATATGATCGAAGAAATCATGGAAGTTTTCATGGATGACTTCTCCGTCTATGGAAATACTTTTGATGATTGCCTTGAGAATCTGGATAGTCTTACAAAGATGTGAAGAAAAGTACTTAGTCCTGAATTGGGAGAAATGTCACTTCATGGTTCGCAAAGGCATAGTGCTAGGACATAGAGTGTCCAAACGTGGGATAGAAGTGGACAGAGCTAAGATTGAAGTCATTGAACAACTTCCACCTCCCACGAATGTCAAGGGAATCCGTAGCTTCCTTGGTCACGCTGGCTTTTATAGACGGTTCATACAAGATTTATCTCAAATTGCCCGTGCTTTAACAAGCCTGCTAGCCAAGGATGCACCCTTCAACTTCAATGATGAGTGCTTAGATTCTTTCTACCTTCACAAGAAAGCACTCATCTCAGCTCCAATCATTCAACCCCCTTATTGGACGCTTCCCTTTGAAATCATGTGTGATGCAAGTGATTATGTTGTTGGTGTGGTTTTAGGCCAAACCAAAGATAAGAAGCATCATACAATTTCATATGCTAGCAAAACTTTAACAGGGCCATAGTTAAACTATGCAACAACTGAAAAAGAGCTTTTGGCCGTGGTTTTCTCTATAGACAAGTTTAGATCTTACTTAGTTGGAGCAAAAGTGATCGTTTATACCGATCATGCTGCTCTAAAATACTCGCTCACTAAGAAAGATGCTAAACCCCGCTTAATAAGATGGATCTTACTACTCTAAAAATTTGATCTTGAAAAAAAGATAAAAAGGGAGTAGAAAATTCCGTTGCCGATCATTTGTCTAGAATGCAATACAAAGAGGTAAAGAATTTGAACATCAAAGACTTCCGCAAAGATGACACACTCCTCAAGGTAATAGAATCCAACCCCTGATATGCAAATATAGTCAACTTTATGGTTGCATGCCATGTGCCACCAGGGGCGAATAAAAAGAAACTAGTTCAGGAGAGTCGAGTGCATCTTTAGGATGAGCCACACCTCTATAGAGTATGCAATGATGGATTGCCAAGAAGATGCGTGCCTATGGAGGAGGCAATCAAGATCATGGAAAGATACCATGGAGCAGAATACGGAGGTCACTATGGAGCATTCAGAACTCATGCTAAGATTTGGCAGTGTGGTTTCTACTAGCCAACCATGTACAAGGATACCCAAGATTATGTCAGAAAATGTGCAAGGTGCCAGAAGCACGGCAACATCAATGTCCGAGATGCCATGCCACTCACCAACAACCTACAAGTCGAACTCTTTGATGCATGGGGCATCGACTACATGAGACCCTTTCCTCCATCAAAAGGGTGTGAGTATATCTTAGTAGCGGTGGACTATGTGTCCAAATGGGTAGAAGCAATACCCTGCCACAAAGCAGACGCAGCAAATTCAAAGAGAATGTTCCATGAAGTGATATTCCCCAGATTTGGAACCCCAAAGTTAGTCATAAGTGACGGGGGATCTCACTTCATTGACAAAGGCTTCCACTAGTTCCTCACTGATCAAGGAATTTGACACAATGTTGCAATTCCATACCATCCTCAAACAAGTGGTCAAGCAGAAACATCCAATAAACAAATCAAGAACATTCTGCAGAAGACCGTGGATGAGATGGGTACGACTTGGAAGCACAAGCTACTAGAGGCACTATGGGCATATCGGACTGCATACAAGACACCAATTGGTATGACACCATACCAACTTGTATACGGGGAGACATGCCATTTGCCTGTTGAATTGGAGTTCAAAGCACATTGGGCAATCAAGAAGTGGAATATGGATCTACCAACTATTGGAAAATTCAGAAGGATGCAAATCTCTGAATTAGAGGAGTGGAGAGAGAAGCATATCACAATGCCAGAATATACAAGGAGAGAAGCAAAAGATGGCATGACAAGAGAATCAAAGTCAAGGAATTCAACCTAGGAGACAAGGTCTTGCTATTCAACTCATGATTCAAGCTCTTCGGTCATGGGAAACTGAAAAGCAAATGGGAAGGTCCATACCTCATCGTCAATGCGGCAACTCATGGAGCGATCACACTCAAGGACGACGACGACAAAATCTTTAAGGTAAATGGCCAATGTCTTAAAGTTTTCCAAGAGCATGAAACACCTGAACAAGACTGGTAGGTTTTGTTCTTAATCCTACTTAGAACTAAAATCTGCATGTTTTAAATTTTCTGTTCCTTTTTCATGTTCAACCTTATATTTAGCCTAGATTTAGCTTTGTCTCCTCCCACGAAAAACTTGGCCCATTTGGCCCCAATAGGAGGTCGGCTATTGACTCGTAAGAATGAACCTTTTTGTTACTATCAAGATACCGTCAACACCCTTAGAATAGAAGAAAGGCAAGCATATCATAAGCACATTTTATCCAATAACTGGTTCCACATCTCCCTTGAATATCTATATGCAGGTAATGAAAAATGGGGGAATTTGGGAGCCAGTGGACCCACTTATGGGGTCGGCCGACCTCCCTATGGGACCACTAGATCTCCCATGCCCCCATAATCCGAGTAACACCTTCTAGAGCGAAGATCCACCCTTGGATCCACTCTGTGCTACCTCTTAATGGTTCTAGATCAAAGCACGAGGATCCATGGGCCCACATCAAGAAGATCAACGTGACAATTATCTCAGAACAAACACCCAACACACATGACAAGTGGGACCAGCATCTAGAAGGCCGAGGTGGGCCAGAGACCCTAGGAGGAGGTCGGCTGACCTCTCATTGGGCCCACCAACCCCCCACTTGGTCCCTGACCAGTGGGGCACCTTCTAGAAGATCAAGGAAGGGCCCACAGACCATAGGGGGGTCGGCCGACCTCCCCCTAGGTCGGTGTAGAGCCCAGTGACCCTCCACATGCTAAACACATGTTGAATATCACTGCCATCCATTCTAAGGCGGTGGAGAGGTCGGTTTGATCCTACGGTGGCTGATGAAGGTGACGTGGATCGCTAAGTAGCCCTACTCCACCTCTAGGTATAAATACCTCCCTAGAGCTCTCTTATCATTCATGCCGCATTGGAGAAACTACTTAGCTTAGCGGAGCTCTGCAGTAGTGCTATGCTAGTTGGAGGAGAGTGAGGAAAGTCTTCTGGAGAAAGCCCCGGGCCTGTTGGGAATCTTCTCCGGAGTTCTACCTCAGCGGATGCGAGTCTCTTGTGAGTTCAGCACTTGTAAGTGATTACTCCGAGTTCTTTATAACATTTAATATTATTAATCTAGTTTAGTTGTTATACATCTTTTCACGCTTGTTCGTAGCTTTCCTCTGAGTGAAGTGCTTTAATCTTAGGCCAAGGTTAAAGTAGTAAGATTAGTGTAGACGTGGTGTCTAAACTTAATCTTTCCTTTGTAAACCGCTTATCGCACGGATTGTTTGTGGTAGCTAGTAGGTGGTGACAGCTCTATCTAGTTCTCGTATTCCACCACGTGTGTAAGATAAGTTCTTAAAAGGTAGGGCCTCAATACAACATGATTGCGCGGTCCGGTTAGAGTTTTGTCCTCTTTCTAATCTATCCCATCGCCTCCTACAAGAGAAGGGCTAATAAAGCTAGTATAACCAGCTTTACCTTGTTAGATATCTTTGCTATATCGAACCTCAGAACCCAGTTATCATAGTCTCCCTTGATCCATCATAGGACATATCCATCTTCCTAGTTAATTCACTTCTCGTTCCTTGAGAAAAATACGATACCTAGAATACTCCCGACGAAGGCTACACTTGACAGCCGTATGCTTGCGGTCTTTTACCCGTTTGCCACTTCTGGTGTCTACAAGCTTTCTACCGCCATTGCCGGGGAACGGTAGCTGTTTTAATTAGTATCCTTTGGTCCTATTTTATCTTTGTTTGATTTCATCCTTTCCTTCCACATACACATATGGATCAAACACCCCTTTTCGAATATGGTGCTCCAACGGGCGCTAGCTTGGAGCCACCTAAATGATCTCAGGCCGTTTTGGCCGTTCGTTATGAGCTTCGCCCGAGTCTCATAGCGATGGTTCAGGAAAAACCATTTTCTGGGGACAAAGGCGAGAATCCCTATACTCATATACGTGACTTTGAACAACTTTGTTCTTGTGTCCAGAGCCAAGGGATGAGGCAAGGTACCCTTAAGTGGAAGCTATTTCCGTTCTCTTTGATGGGGATGGCCAAATGATGGTACGCTCGCCACGTAGATAGTGCAAAGGGAGAATGGGAAAAATTGTAATGAAAATTCTGCTTAGCTTTCTTCCCTATCCCCCGTGTTATTCGTCTTCGAAAAGAGGTCATCAACTTCTCACAAAAAGAGGAAAAGAACCTCTAGGTGCGGCATGGGCCCGTCTTGTAGATCTAGCATCTTCAGGCCCTGATCTTGCTATAACCGAGCCTACAATGTTACAACATTTTCTGGCAGTCTTAGCAAAGATTCCACACAGCTTCTTGATATCTATTCTGGGGGAGCCTTCCTGTGTTTACCCATTAGTGCAGGGAAGAGTCTTCTCACGAAGATTCTTGAAAACACCCCCTATACTACTGTTTATGATGAAGGACCCGCAGAAGAACAAAAACCAGACCCCAGAATAGAAACAACATCGATAGCCGAAACTCTTCCTTCTACATCCCAAGATCCTGCTATCGAACCTAAACCACCAAGGGAAGAAGAAATTCATCCCTTAGAATTCCCTCTTGATATCGAGGCTGATTTATTTTCCAACTTTGGAAATGCCTTGAATCAATCTGTGCAAAAGAAGTCTTCTGCTCGGAAAGCTACGAACCTTCACATTCCTAGTCGCATAGAGGAAGCCTACCTCCAGGAAACAGTTCAAGAGCTAGCTTCTATCATGAGCAACGAATGGTTAGAAGAGGCCGAATCGTCATTCAAGCCAATTCGAATTCTTTCTTCTTCCACAACCATTGCTTGCCAAATCAATAGAGCAAAGTTAGACTCTCTTTACGATCCTGTCGTAGGAGTAACCGTTATGTCTAAGTCATTAGCTAATGCTCTCCTAGGTGATTTAACTCTGACTCCAACCAATAAGTTCTTGAAGCTTCCTTCAGGACAATTGATTGAGAGTTGTGGGATTACATAGACAATTCCTATGCTAAATAGCAAAGTCAATATCCTCTTAAATTTCTTCATATTTGATATAGAGGAATTTGACTTGTTAATTGGGCATCCACTGCACTCATGAGATTTCTTGATGGATATCTTGATGGAAGCCTTAAGGGTCATCTTGGGAGTAATATCAAACTCTCCATTCCGCTTACCAACTCCATAAACACCATGACGGAATCACTCCCAGAATCTGACCCCATAGAGGAAGTGATGGTTGCATCTCTTCTAGAATCATCTCATCCTGATCTAGAAGAAGAAGCCGAAGATTTCATCCAAGAAGAATCCGATCTAGAAGAACCTATAGATCTGGAGAAATCCGAACCCCCATCTAAACCCTCTATAGAACTTAAACCCCTTCCAGCTGGTTTAAGGTATGCTTTCCTAAATAATGATCGTGAGGCCCCTGTGATCATAAGCGACAAACTCTCCCCTGAAGAGTCCTTTAAGCTCCTCACTGTCTTAGAAAAGCATCAATCAATCTTAGGCTATTCTCTTCAAGATCTCAAGGGCATTAGTCCCGCTCTTTGCACACATTGCATTCCCATCGAACCTGAGGCTCTTCCTTATAGAGAACCTCAACGTAGATTGAATAATGCGATGAGAGAAGTAGTAAAGAAGAAGGTCTTAAAACTCTTGCACACGGGGATCATCTACCCTGTTCCTCATAGTAAATGGGTTAGCCCTGTGCAAGTGGTGCCTAAGAAGGGAGGTATGATGGTTGTTCAGAATGACAAGAACGAGTTAATCCCTCAACGAACCGTCACAGGATGGAGGATGTGTATAGATTATCGAAAACTTAATTAGGCTACAAAGAAAGATCACTTCCTGTTACGCTTCATCGATGAAATGTTGGAACGTCTTGCAAAGCATTCTTTCTTTTGTTTCCTTGATGGTTATTCAGGGTATCATCAAATACCAATCCACCCGGATGATCAAAGTAAGACTACATTCACATGCCCCAATGGAACATATGCATATAGGTGAATGTCTTTCGGCCTATGCAATGCTCCTGCTTCTTTCCAAAGGTGCATGATGTCCATGTTCTCCGATATGATCAAAGAAATCATGGAAGTTTTCATGGATGACTTCTCCGTCTATGGAAAAACTTTTGATGATTGTCTTGAGAATCTGGATAGAAGTGGGAGAAATGCCACTTCATGGTTTGTGAAGGCATAGTGCTAGGACATAGAGTGTCCGAACGTGGGATAGAAGTGGATAGAGCTAAGATTGAAGTCATAGAACAGCTTTCACCTCACACAAATGTCAAGGGAATCCGTAGCTTCCTTGGTCACGCTGGCTTTTATAGACGATTCATACAAGATTTCTCTCAAATCGCCCGTCCTTTAACAAGCCTGCTAGCCAAAGATGCACCCTTTGACTTCAATGATGAGTGCTTAGATTCTTTCTACCTTCTCAAGAAAGCACTCATCTCAGCTCCAGTCATTCAACCCTCCGATTGGACGCTTCCCTTTGAAATAATATGTGATGCAAGTGATTATGCTGTTGGTGCGGTTTTAGGCCAAACCAAAGATAAAAAGCATCACGCAATTTCATATGCTAGCAAAACCAGCTAAACTTTGCAACAACTAAAAAAGAGTTGTTGGTCGTGGTTTTTGCTATAGACAAGTTTAGATCTTACTTAGTTGGAGCAAAAGTGATTGTTTATACCAATCACGCTGCTTTAAAGTACTTGCTCACTAAGAAATATGTTAAACCCCGCTTAGTAAGATGGATCCTTCTACTCCAAGAATTTGATCTTGAAATAAAAGATAAAAAGGGAGTAGAAAATTTTGTTGCTGACCATCTATCTAGAATGCAATTCAATGAGGCACAAAATTTGCCCATCGACGACTTCCTCAGAGATGACACACTCCTTAAGATAATAGAATCCAACCCCTGGTATCCAAATATAGTCAACTTCATGGTTGCAGGCCATGTGCCGCCAGGGGCAAACAAAAAGAAACTAGTTCAGGAGAGTCGAGTGCATCTCTGGGATGAGCCATACCACTATAGGGTATGCAATGATGCGTACCTATGGAGGAGGCAATCAAGATCATAGAAAGATGCCATGAAGCAGAATACTCGTTCTTGAAACTCTTGCATGCAGGGATGATCTACCCCATTCCTCATAGTGAATGGGTTAACCCTGTGCAAGTTGTGCCTAAGAAGGGAGGTATGACGGTCGTTCGAAATGACAAGAACGAGTTGATTCCTCAACGAACCATCACGGGTTGGAGAATGTGTATAGATTACCGAAAACTTAATAAGGCTACAAACAAAGATCACTTCCCGTTACCCTTCATCGATGAGATGTTGGAACGGCTTGCAAAGCATTCTTTCTTTTGTTTCCTTGATGGTTATTCGGGATATCATCAAATACCAATCAACCCCGATGATCAAAGTAAGACTACCTTCACATGCCCTTATGGAACATATGCATACAGGCGAATGTCATTCGCCCTATGCAATGCTCCTGCTTCTTTCCAAAGGTGCATGATGTCCATCTTCTCCGACATGATCAAGGAAATCATGGAAGTTTTCATGGATGACTTCTCTGTCTATGGAAAGACTTTCGATGATTGTCTTGAGAATTTGGATAGAGTCTTACAGAGATGTGAAGAAAAGCACTTAGTCCTGGACTAGGAGAAATGCCACTTCATGGTTCGCGAAGGCATAGTGCTAGGACATAGAGTGTCCGAACGTGGGATAGAAGTGGACATAGCTAAGATAGAAGTCATAGAATAGCTTCCACCTCCCACGAATGTCAAGGGAATCCATAGCTTCCTTGGCCATGCTGGCTTTTATAGACTGTTCATACGAGATTTCTCTCAAATTGCCCCTCTTTTAACAAACCTGCTAGCTAAGGATGCAGCCTTTGACTTCAATGATGAGTGCTTAGATTCTTTTTACGTTCTAAAGAAAGCACTCATCTCAGCTCCAATCATTCAACCCCCTGATTGGAAGCTTCCCTTTGAAATAATGTGTGATGCTAGTGATTATGCTGTCGGTGCGGTATTAGGCCAAACCAAAGATAAGAAGCATCATGCTATTTCATATGCTAGCAAAACCTTAACAGGGCCACAGCTAAACTATGCAACAACTGAGAAAGAGTTGTTGGTCGTGGTGTTTGCTATAGACATGCTTAGATCTTACTTAGTAGGAGCAAAAGTTATTGTTTACACCGATCATGCTGCCTTAAAGTACTTGCTCACTAAGAAAGATGCTAAACCATGCTTAATAAGATGGATCTTGCTACTCCAAGAATTTGATCTTGAAATAAAAGATAAAAGGGAGTAGAAAATTCTATCACCGATCATTTGTCCAGAATGCAATTCAAAGAAGCACAAAATTTGCCCATCAATGATTTCCTCAGAGATGACACACTCCTCAAGGTAACAGACTCCAACCCCTAGTATGCAAACATAGTCAACTTTATGGTTGCAGGCCATGTCCCGCCAGGGGAAGATATAAAGAAACTAATTCAAGAGAGTCGAGTGCATCTCTGGGATGAGCCATATCTCTATAGAGTATGCAATGATGGATTGTTAAGAAGATGCGTACCTATGGAGGAGGCGATCAAGATCATGGAAAGATGCCATGGAGCAGAATACGTAGGTCACTATGGAGCATTCAGGACTCATGCTAAGATTTGGCAAAGTGGGTTTTTCTAGCCAACCATTTATAAGGACACCCATGACTATGTCAGAAGATGTGCAAGGTGCCAGAAGCGCAGGAACATCAATGCCCGAGATGCCATGCCACTCACCAACAACCTACAAGTTGAGCTCTTTGATGTATGGGGTATCGACTACATGGGGACCTTTCCTCCATCGAAAGGATATGAGTATATCTTAGTAGCGGTGGACTATGTGTCCAAATGGGTAGAAGCATTACCCTGCCGCAAAGCTGACGCAACCAATTCAAAGAGAATGTTCCATGAAGTGATATTCCCCATATTTGGAACCCCAAACTTAGTCATAAGTGACGGGGGATCTCACTTCATTGATAAAGGCTTCCGCCAGTTCCTCACTAATCAAGGAATCCAGCACAATGTTGCAACTCCATACCATCCTCAAACAAGTGGTCAAGCAGAAACATCCAACAAACAGATCAAGAACATTCTACAGAAGACCGTGGATGAGATGGGTACGGCATGGAACCACAAGCTACCAAAGGCACTTTGGGCATATCTGTCGACAAAATATACGTCGCAGTCTACCTAGGGGTACCCTACGGTAGTAGATTGTAGGCGGAGGTATGGCGACGACGATCAAGCGTAACACATAGAGCATAGACACGCCGATTTAGACAGGTTTAGGCCGACAAATCACCGTAATACCCTACGTCCTGTGTTCTGGTGGCTGTATTGATCTGAGAGATAGATTACAAGATGTGATGAGATCATGTTTTTTGGGGGGGTCCCTTGTCCCTCCTTATATATGCCGAAGGGACAGAGTGACAAGTAAAGTAGTCAATATGGTACTATTCGTGTGGTGCACGTCGTGCGCTGCACGTCTACGTCTACGTCGTGCGCTGCACCTCCTGGTCGGGTGGCCCATATAGGTCCCTGGGGATATGCCGAGGTAATATCCCCAACAAGTTCCCGAGCACGTTATATTCTTCTGGCGAGCTGTCCTGAAGCCTTCGGGGAGATGCGACCTGGTTGCCTTTCTTTATCAGAATTGTCGAAGATCTCCGACCAGGTGGCCCGATCAGGATGTAGTCCGGAGAAGCTTTCTGACCAGGTCGAACTAGTCAGAACCATCAGAGGTTGGTTAGCGAGCAGGTCGCTTCGTCGTAGGTCTGCACCTGCTTGACAGGAGGATGTGACGTGCTAGAGAAAAAAATTGAAAGAGCTTCTTCTTGGCGAAGTGTATCCCCTTGGAGCTTGCAAGACTATAAGGAATAGCAAGGTCCTAGTAGAAGCCTGTACAAGTCCATCTTGGCGCTTGTCGAAGAAGAAAGCAAATACATTCACCGCAAGGTGAAGTGTATCCCCTTAGTCCCCGAGCTTGGTAGTTGGTGTTGTAGACACGTGGTGCCAAGCTATAGAGCATACTGTGGTTGGTGCAGTCCCCGAGATAGCAGGCATAGCATGCCCATCAAGGCCCCCCGCGCTACCCAAAATCAGCACCCTAATCCGGATAGCATGGAGCAACTTGATGGCATACCAGCTTAACCAGCAGGTTCTGGTCAACGACGAAGGTGAGTCGTAAACAAGGTCAGTGAGAGTCGTGACGAGTCGGCAACAAGGAGCGACGAGGTCGGCATGAGCCGTGGCGAGGAGCGACGAAGTCGGCGTGAACCGTGACGAGTCGGCGACAAGGAGCGACGAGGTCGGCATGAACCATGGCGAGTCGGCGACAAGGAGCAACGAGGCCGGCGTGAACCGTGATGAGTCGGCAATGAGGAGCGACGAAGTCGGCGGGAACCGTGACGAGTCGGCGATGAGGGCAGTCCGCAGAATGAACGACGAGTCGGCGACAAGGAGCGACGAGGTCGGCATGAGCCATGGCGAGGAGCGACAAAGTTGGCGTGAACCGTGATGAGTCGGCGACAAGGAACGACAAGGTCGGCGTGAACCGTGAAGAGTCGGAGACAAGGAGCGACAAGGCCGGCGTGAACCATGATGAGTCGGCGACGAGGAGCGACGAAGTAGGTGGGAACCGTGACGAGTCGGCGACGAGGGCAGTCCCCGAGACTGTAGTTGACGATGAGGAGTGACGAGGTTGGCATGAGCCATGGAGAGGAGCTTTCGCTCTTGTTCATCGCTTTGCTCTGAGTAAAGTGCTTTAATCTTAGGCCAAGGTTAAAGTAGTAAGAATATTGTAGACGCAGTGTCTAGACTAGATCTTACCTTTGTAAACCGCTTATCGCGCGGATTGTTTGTGGATGCTAGTAGAAGGTGACAGCTCTATCTAGCCTTTGTATTCCACCACGCGTGTCAGATAAGTTCTTAAAAGGTAGGGCTTCAATACAACTTGATGGCATGGTCCGATTAGAGTTTTGTCCTCTTTCTGATCTATCTCGTCGCCTCCTGCAAGAGAAGGGCTGATAAAGCCAGTATAACCAGCTATACCTTGTTAAATATCTTTTCTATATCGAACCTCTCAACCCAGTTATCATAGTCTCCCTTGATTCATCATAGGACATACCCATATTCCTAGTTAACTCACTTCTCGTTCCCTGTGGAAAATACGATACCTGGAATACTCTCGGTGAAAGCTACACTTAACAACCGTACGCTTGCGGTCTTTTTCCGTTTGCCACCTTTGGTGTCAACAACATGCTTTCATTCACATGTTCCATGTTCATCCAATAAATACTCTAGAAATAAATGTTATGATCTCTCTCGAAATCCTTCAAAATAGATATGGCTATCATGAAAAATGATGATGAGCAAAAGCTCTAAAAAAAGAGAAAGAGATAGCCATATCTCAAGTTATCCTAAAGTTAGAGAGATAATATACATAGTTAAGGAGTACCTTATAGTCCACTATCATTTTCCACACACATGTACATCTTGATCTAGGATTATGACACTCTTCTCCTTGGATCATTGTTTTGACTGTACAATACAAGTGATGCAAGTTTGCTACATTGTTTATCCCTACCTAAGATCCACATAAGCCTTTTAGAAGTAGGAAGATAAAAAGAAGGCAACCTCATGTTATGCCTTGGTAAGGAGTCATACACCTTGAGCGATCTAGAGTGCTATATGAGGAGTAAGTTGACTTATGAGCTTTCTGTTGAAAAATTTATCAAAAACTCCAAGTACTAAAATATGATTTAGGAAGATGACTTTGCCTTGAGAGTTATTCCACTTCTCAACCTCTCAAGGATATATGTTAGACAATACCACATATCCCACTTGTATGACAAAATGTCTTGAGTAAATCTTTATGCTTGCTTTATACTTTGAGTATCATAGTTATGTTAACTTTTATCCTTTACTCGAGGACGAGCAAAGAGGTAAGTATGGGGGATCTTGTTGACGGTAAGAATGACCCTCTTTCTCACTATTAAAATACTGTCAACATCCTCAGAATAGAAGAAAGGCAAGCATAGCATGAGCACATTTTATCCAATAACTAGTTCCACATGTCCCTTGAATATTTGTTTGTAGGTAATGACAAATGGGGCAATTTCGAGCCTGTGGTCCCACTTAGGGGGCCGACCGACGTCCCTATGGGGCCACTAAGGCCTCCCACGCCCCCATTATCCGAGTAACACCTTCCCAAGTGATCTTGAACCCCTAGATCAACTTGTGCTTTCTCCCAACGGTTCAGATTCACATCACATGGATCCATGGGCCCACATCAAGGAAACAAACATGACAAAACATGCTAGGAGGATCAGATGAAGTCTATGACAAGTGGGACCACCCTCTGGAGAGAAGTGGTGGGCCATAGACCCTTATAGGGGATCGACTGACCTCCCTAGGGTGCCACCACCCCCCACTTGGTTCCTGACCAGTGGGGTACCTTCTAGATGGATCAGAGAGGGCCCACAGGCCATAGGGTGGTCAGCCGACCTCCCCCTAGGTCAGTTCAGCACCTGGTAACCGCCATACTCACTAAACACATGTTGAAGATCAACACCATTCATCCTAAGGCGGTTTAGAGACGATGGAACCAAGGGTGGAGATTTGAAGCTTCCTGGATTGTTGACAAGGCACTAGAGTAGCCCCTACTCCACCTCTAGCTATAAATACCCCCTAGGCCTTCACTTGTAATCATGTCTCATTGGAGAAATACTACTCCTTGGTAGCTTAGCGGAGCTCTGCAGTAGTGCTATGGTAGTTGGAGGAGAGTGAGGCAAGTCTTCTGGAGAAAGCCCCAGGCCTGTCGGGAATCTTCTCCAGAGTTCTACCTCAGCGAATGCGAATCTCTTCTAAGTTCAGCACTTGTAAGTGATTTCTTCCAAGTTCTTTATAGCATTTAATATTCTAAATCTGGTTTAGCTGTTATACATCTTTTTGCGCTTGTTCATCGCTTTGCTCTGAGTGAAGTGCTTTAATCTTAGGACAAGGTTATAGTAGTAAGATTAGTGTAGATGTGGTGTCTAAGCTTAATCTTGCCTATGTAAACCGCTTATCACACATATTGTTTGTGGTAGCTAGTAGGTGGTGACATCTCTATCTAGTCTTTGTACTCCACCACATGTGTAAGATAAGTTCTGAAGAGGTGGGGCCTCAATACAACATGATGGCACGGTCCGGTAGGAGTTTTACCCCTTACTGATCTATCCCATCGCCTACTGCAAAAGAAGGGCTGATAAAGCCAGTATAACCAGCTATACCTTGTTAGATATCTTTGCGATATCAAACCGCTCGACCCAGTTATCATAGTCTCCCTTGTCTCATCATAGGACATATCCTTCTTCCTAGTTAATTCACTTCTCATTCCCTGAGGAAAATACGATACCTGGAATACTCCCGGTGAAGGCTACACTTGACAGCCGTACGCTTGTGGTCTTTTACTCGTTTGCCACTTCTGGTGTCGGCAAAGGACTGCATTGATAAGATACAAATTGCTACAGTAAAGGCATTACATCAGTGTACCATACAGAATATTCAAGAGAATATTCTAAGGACAATCATACAGCCACCGACACCCTGCAAACAACCCTACAACAAAAGTAGCAAGCTGAAAAAACAACTTGGCTACAACATTTGCAAATAGAAAAGACTACAAAAGAACACCCACAGAGTGTGAAGAAGTCATGGATAGCAGGTAGAAAACCACTCCCAACAAATAAGATTGGACAGCTCCAACTCTAGCCTTTCCAGCAGGAGTTCGATGCAAGCATGCACGACCAGGAAGATGGAGCGTACCACCTCAATCAATTCAGGAGCGGCAACGGTTACAGCCTAGAGTTTAGTAAATAGATAGAGAAGGCATGGAAGCCACATCATAATATTTCTTCTACCTGTTGTACCAAACTTCCAAGGAAAATCTCACCAAGGAGTTAGTCTACCTCTAACTCCTTTTACAAGAATTCTTCTACCTACTCAACTACCAGCAGACAAAGCATAAGCCCGGGGGCTGCTCAGTTTCACTTAGCAGCACGACCATCAAAGAGGAAAAATAGAACTCTCAAGCCCAACTGTCGGTGCAATACACAAGCAAGCACCACAGAATTTATAGCAAGAAAAGAGCACCAGAAGCCAAAAGTCACGAGAAAGAGAAGCAAGAAAACGACAAAAACTACAAAAGCTGACCAAAGCAACCAGTGAAAGCAAGATTCTGCACACCCGTGAAAATACAGTACCTACTTGTGAAAAAAACTAACAAGAGCAAGTATTTCAGACCCTTCTACCGAGCTCTTTTTTCAAAAGAACTCGGAGAAGGCTCGGGGGCTGGAAATACCTACCCTATAGAATTTTTTCCATATCCCTTGGATACTTGTGCCAATTAAACAGAGTCTCGGGGGCTACACTCAGTGAGTGCACTTCTTGTCCAAAAACAAAAAGTGCAAAGAGACCACAAGACGAAGACACAGAAGATCATCCCATGATTGACGAAGACATAAAAGATCATCCCATGATTTTACTTCAAAACGAACTCGGCTTACTCTCAAACAACCCGACACTTTGAAGAAAAATCATGAGATGCTCGGGGGCTTGTCGATGGGATATCCTATAGGGTACCCATTGACCGGCCTGCCAGAGCTTTGGGCCTCAATCACTCGGCCCACAGAGGAAGACAAACACCGGAATCCGGATTCTACTCGGTAACGGCGACAAGACCGAAGCATAGCTGAGGACTCTGAGTTTGTAACCATGTAGGATTAGAAGCAACCCTCAGCCAGATCCTGGGCTATAAAGGGCTGGTGAGGGTATCACCCAAAAAAGGGTTGAACATACTACGTAACACCCGATACGTAGAGCAACACAAGACCTTGTAGAGATCAGAGCAATAAGAAGCAACCTAACTGGATGTAAGGTTATTACTCGACGGTGTCGAGGGCCTGAACCAGTATAAACCGTGTGTCCCTACGTGTCCAACGACCAGGATTTCACTATTTGTCGAGGCACAAACAACTATCTCGGGTAACCCCGTGGAAGGCTATCAGTGGTAAAACATCAACAGGCTTATGCAAAAATATGTGAAAATAATCCATGCCAAAAGATGCATGGGAGAAAAATGGAGGGAATTAAAAATGGAGAAACGTCTGAAGCACCCTCAAGAGGAATTAAAAAGGGACAAAAGTCCGACGTACCATTGAAAAAAAGAGAGAGCTCATACTTCTTAGAAGGAGAGGATGACAACATAGGAAAAATTAATAAAAGAAGAACAATTATAACTAAAGTATTTTGATCTAAGGAAATAGCAGAGTATTCTCTTACATCTTTTGCAGGATTTCTTTTCAAAAATTCTACAAACTCTCTAGAGACTTGATTGAAAGAAGAAGGTAATCTATTCGAGCTGTTCTATTCTCCAATCACTTAAGAATCATGAGATACATTTCTTTTTCAAATAACTTGAGAAAGTCTTATGATAAAGTTTATCTTTAAGTTATGTCTTAAATTTTATATATTTATTAACCAACCTTTTTCTCGAGACGAGTAAAATCCTAAGTGTGGGAGTGCTTGTTGATAGTCGTTAGCGTCAACTTTTAATACAATTATAAATAAAATAATGGATCAATCACATATCAAATCTAGAAATATAGGGATTTTCTAACAAATTCCATGAGTTTTGGTGTTTCATTATTTTCTAGGGACTATTCTAGAAAAGAGCAATAAAGAGAAACAAATCAGAGAAGATATCGAAGAAATCCCGCGGAGAAACATCTGCCAAAATACTCACGGAGGATCCCGTAGACACCAGAGCAAAGTGGGTCTGGGACCCCACAAGGTGGGGTTAGCCGGCACAAGGTGGGGCCGGGCAGCACCCCCTGGTCCCACTAGGCTGCCGTCTTCTGGAAGCTTCCTCCACCGCCTTCGATGATTAATCTGAGCCCTACCTTAAGTCGGTTTGATCCAACGGCTGACATGCATCCCTCCGGGCTATAAATAGAGGTCTGTACCCCCTGGAGCTAAGACAGATCAGAAGCTCAAGAGCTGAAACCCTAATTCCTATCTAGTAGATCTAGGCCAACAATTCAAGAGAGATTATATCTATGTAGATCTAGCTCTATTTAGAGATTAGAGATTTAGAGTTGGAGACTAGAGTTTTGGAGGAGTTCTGGCCTGTCAATTCTTCTTCATCGCTGTATTCTTTGGGATCAGATTCCTCTCGCACAAGATCTGTATTCTGAGATACCCTGGTATTCGACTTCTGGTTCAAGTAAGCATTTGCTCTTATTGTTCTTTATGTTTGTAACTCTTCTGAGTTCTTTGATCTTGATCATTACTTGATTGAAATAGTAATTCATAGTGTAGGCATGGTGCCTAGGCTAAGTTTACTTGCATTTGTCCCCTGATTTTTTGGATAACGTGTTAGGAATATGCCCTAGAGTTAATCATGTAGATGATTATATTCCGATTGTATCCATGATTAATAAAGTGTTCTTTGAATATCCATTATAGACAACACGTATTGATTGACGATTTTGTGAATTGTTTGTGGAACTCAATTACTTGAATGGTTATTCTAAAAGTTGTCCCTGGTCGGCATTCTTGTAAGAGCACACTTGAATATTAGACCAACACATGTATTAGTTGATGGCTATGTTTCACAAGTCATAGACATGGAGCTGTCAAACTAATAATGTGGGCACATTGAGACATGTAGGCTGGACTGACCCAACAAGAGAAAGTCTCTATTCATGTCATGTACGTTATGTCCTTAGACCTGAGATTGTGGTATGTACTCAAGATGTGAAACGATCTACTTAGGGACTATCAAACGCTACTCCGTTATTGGGTAGTTATAAAGGTGGTCATTGGGTGGTCGGGAAACATGTTATGAGACATAGACAATCAAGATGGAATTTTCCCCTCTCTTCGTGAGAGAGATATCACTGGATCACTCATGTGATTGGATCAACAAATGCATGGCCATGCTTGGGTTAAGTGTTAACCCACGAGTTGAACCATATATCGAGTGGCGAAGGGAATAACTTGTACATGGTCATAGTGGTTGGACCCGAATTAGACTAGGTTTAGGGTTTCTAATGGGCCTCCAACGTGGGAGCTCGTCAGGACGCCTATATAAGCAAGGGGTGGGCGCAGGGGGAGATTGATCCACGCCTTTTGGCAGCCGCTGTCGCCTCCCCACGCTCGCGCCTTTTGCTCCTCGCGGACCTAGCAGTCCGGAGGCGCAACGCTTCCTCCCTGCACATGTGGGGTTCCTCGGAGGTGCTGCATCTGGAGCACAAGGACGAACCGCGTGAAGGGGACGTTGAGACGGACGACCACGCAACTGCACTGCCTGCTGCGACGCGCACGACTACATCAAGTCGTCTTCCGCTCCACCTGCGCGTCTAGTGGTAATCCCGTAACCTGTAACTAGCAGTAGATCCTGGTTTATGAGGTCGAAAAGTTTTGTTTTCCGCCTAGCATAGCAACCTCGTATTCCTTCAGTGGTATCGGAGCCGTTACTGCCTCGTTATAAGTTCAGATCTTAGCATATGGTTATATGCGGGTTTTATGATGAATCTCAGACTTTGGTTCATGTCTTGCTGCGATGGTATTGCATCAACCTACTCGTACCGGTCGGAATTCCGCCATCCGAGTTAACAGATACAAATAAATCCAGTCAGGGCGAGTTGGAGATCAATTAGATTGATCGAATTGAAACCTAGGTCAGAAGCCGGGCGCATGTGATGCGCGTCGGGAGTAGATGCGATCTATGTAGATGCGATCTATGTAATCCCAGTCAATTTTTAGCTGATGAGATCAGTCTGATGAGATTTTCATAGTGATTCCATAGATGCGATCTATGTAATCCCACGGGGGGCGCCCCCCCCCTCGACCCCCCGCTCGCTGACCGGCCAGCGGGACCGCCGTTGCTATCTGCTATAGCGCCTAGAATTGTTCTACGCCTAACTTGTTTTTGCAGGAGTTGATGTGGTTGGTATGGCTTATGAGATTGTATGTAATTTTCATGCCCTGCGTGACATGTAAGCAACACGGCTGGAGCCATATGTGTTGTCTTTTGATGTATTGGCCTGCGTGCCATCTTGTGATCTTGCGACTATGTAATTAGTATAGGTTGCGGTAAGATAGTTCTTGGAGGACTTATCACAGGAAGGATGTCACACGTGGATCATGGAGATGAAGATCACCATGATGGGCAAGATGATGGAGATGGAGATCACCATTATTTAAAGGGCCATACCAAGTCACTATGTGTGAATGTGATTCTCATTTTATTCTACTTTTGTTGTTCGCTATTATGTTTTGTCTACATGAATATGATAGTAAGGTAGAATGATCCCTCAGCAATGTTTAAGTTGTATGCTTCCCCAAACCTTGCACTGTCACGTGTCTTGTACGATTGGTGGTGGGTCTATGAAATTAGGGTGCCACTTATTTTCCTTGACTAGACAGGTTCGTGTCGGACACTTACTAGCAGAAGGTTTGGTTACTTGAACAAGGTTATCCTAACGGTTAGGGACCTTGAAGCATGGGGAGGTTGAGCGTAGCATAGAGATGCTGCCCAACAACAAGAGTCATATGTGATATGATTAGCAAAGTGTTGCTTACCGATCTACCATGTCTTCTAGCGGTGATGCTAAAGCTCACTAGTTGACTTGTTAGTTGTGGGTCTTGAATCACTAAGTATCAATTGAGGGATATTGATTTTAGTGGGAGTATGTTTTATTTTGATATAACTTACTCCTTCATGGATACATTGTCTTAGTATTTTGCATTACTTTTGTTGTAGATGGCTCCCAGTAATCAACCATTTACTTTGCGATCAATTCTTGAGAAAGATAAGTTGAATGGAACAAATTATGTGGATTGGATCCGCAACCTGAGAATTGTTCTCAGGGCTGAGAAAAAGGAAGATATTCTAGACACCCCATTACCAGATGAACCTGATGATAATGCGCTTGCTGCAGAGAAAACCGCTTACAAGAAAGCATGTGATGCTGATCTTAAAGTGAGTTGCCTCATGCTTGCTTGTATGGAACCTGATCTACAGATGCAGTTCGACAACAATCATTCAACGAACGATATGATCGTGGCGCTTGAAGATATGTTCCAAACTCAAGCGCGGACTAAAAGGTTCAATGCCTCTAAGGCGCTTGCAGAAACCAAGCTGGCTAAGGGCGCACCTGTAGGGCCACATGTAATCAAGATGGTTGGTTACACTCAGAGGTTGGAGAAGCTAGGCTTCGCAATTGGCCAAGAGTTGGCAACTGATTTCATTCTTGCATCTCTTCCGCCCAGTTATGGAAAATTCATCTCGAACTACCATATGCATGGGGGGAGAAGGGCTTGAATGAATTGTGTGGCATGCTTAAAACAACAGAAGCTGATATCAAGAAGGCAGCAGGCAGTAGCCATGTGATGGCGGTCCAAAACAAGCCTAACTTTAAAAGGAGGGCTGGGTGGAAGAAGAAGGTGAAGGCTAAAGATGAGATCTCTAAGCCAAACCCTCCTCCTGCACCCAAGGACAATGGACCAGCTGCTGAAGCAATATGCTTTCATTGTAAGGGGAAAGGTCACTAGAAGAGGAACTGCAAGCTGTACTTGGAGTCCTTAAAGAAGGATGGCGGTAATAAAGGTACTCCCGCTGCTTGTACACTTGTCATTTATATTACAGATATTTTTCTCGCTGATTCTTACATTAATTCCTGGGTATTTGATACCGGATCGGTTGCTCATATTTGCAATACGATGCAGGGAATGGTAAGAAGTAGAAGCACGAGAAGAGGCGAAGTTGATTTCCGCGTGGGCAACAATGCAAGAGTTGCTGCGTTGAGCGTTGGGACGATGCAACTTCACCTCCCGTCAGGATTTATCATGGAGTTGAATAATTGTTATTTTGTTCCCAGTTTAACTCGAAACATTGTGTCACCTTCATGTTTGATGAAGGATGGTTATTCATTTGCGAGTAAAGACAATAGTTGTGTGATCTCAAAGAATGACATGTTTGTGGCTTTTGCATCCATTGTGAATGGATTGTTTATTTTAAATCTTGATGATACACCTATCTGTAATGTTAATGCTAAAAGGCCTCGGCTTAATGAGTTAAGTTCTACATATATGTGGCATTGTCGTTTGGGTCATATAAGTGAGAATCGCATGAAGAGGCTCCATGATGATGGTCTTCTAGCTTCGTTTGATTTTGAATCATACGAGACATGTGAGGCTTTCCTACTAGGCAAGATGACCAAAGCGCCATTCAAAGGATTTCCTGAGAGGGCGTCTGACTTGTTGGAACTCGTACATACTGATGTATGTGGACCAATGAGCACGACAGCAAGAGGTGGATTTCAATACTTCATAACTTTTACTGATGACTTTAGTAGATATGGATATGTCTACCTAATGAAGCATAAGTCTGAAACATTTGAAAAGTTCAAAGAATTTCAGAATGAAGTAGAGAATCAACATGGCAAGAAAATTAAAGCCTTGCGATCTGATCGAGGAGGCGAATATTTGATCCATGAGTTTAGCAATCATCTAAAGAGTTGCAGAATTGTTCCACAGCTTACGCCACCTGGAACGCCTCAGAGAAACGGCGTGTCCGAGCGACGTAATCGGACTTTGTTGGACATGGTTCGGTCTATGATGAGCCAGTCAGACCTACCACTCTCATTTTGGGGATACGCTCTAGAAACAGCCGCTTTCACATTGAATAGGGTACCATCTAAGTCCGTAGTCAAGACACCATATGAGATATGGACTGGTAAGAGTCTCAGTTTGTCTTTTCTTAAGATTTGGGGTTGTGAAGTTTATGTCAAACGACTTATGTCAGATAAACTTACACCCAAGTCGAACAAATGCTTTTTCGTGGGATATCCAAAGGAAACTTTAGGGTATTACTTCTACAACCGATCAGAGGGCAAAGTGTTTGTTGCTCGGAATGGTGTTTTCTTAGAGAAAGAGTTTCTCAACAAAGAGAAAAGTGTAGAAAAGGTGTATCTTGAAGAAGTTCAAGATGAGCCAATAGGAGATAACTCTACGAGTGATGCTAATGTAGCAGAACAAGTTGAGATACCTGTGGCAAGAGAAACACCACCACAACCACGAAGGTCAGCAAGAATCCATGAGGCACGTGGGGAAGTGTTGTTGTTAGACGATGACGAACCTGCAACGTACGCGGAAGCAATGATGGACCCAGATTCCGAGAAATGGCAAAGTGCCATGAGATCCGAGATAGATTCCATGGGAGACAATCAAGTTTGGAACTTGGTTGACCCGCCTGATGGGGTTAAACCTATTGAGTGCAAATGGGTCTATAAAAAGAAAAAGGATATGGATGGAAACGTTCACGTCTATAAAGCTCGACTTGTTGCAAAGGGTTTTCGGCAAGTTCAAGGAGTTGACTACGACGAGACATTCTCGCCGGTAGCGATGCTTAAATCTATCCGGATCATTCTAGCAATTGCTGCTTATTTCGATTATGAGATTTGGCAGATGGATGTTAAAACAGCCTTTCTAAATGGAAATTTGGAGGAGGACGTGTATATGATACAGCCCGAAGGTTTTGTTGATCCTAATAATGCTAGAAAAATATGCAAGCTACAGAAATCCATTTATGGGTTGAAGCAAGCATCTCGGAGTTGGAACATTCGTTTTAATGAAGTGATCAAAGGGTTTGGCTTTCGTCAAAATGAAGAAGAACCTTGTGTTTACAAGAAGGAAAGTGGGAGCGTTGTTGTATTTCTAATCTTGTATGTGGATGACATATTATTGATTGGGAATGACATTCCTATGTTGCAATCTGTAAAGACTTCACTGAATAATAGTTTTTCTATGAAGGATTTAGGAGAAGCAACATACATTTTGGGCATCAAAATCTATAGAGATAGATCAAAGAGGCTTATAGGATTAAGTCAAGAGACATACATTGACAAGGTGTTGAAACGGTTCAACATGGAACAATCCAAGAAAGGGTTCTTGCCTATGTCACATGGTATACGTTTCAGCGAGAAGCATTGTCCTTCGACAGCTGATGAGCGGAAACGAATGAGTAAGGTTCCATACGCTTCGGCAGTTGGTTCCATCATGTATACCATGATATGTACTCGCCCAGATGTCTCATATTCTCTAAGTGTTGCGAGCAGGTACCAAGCCAATCCAGGTGAGAGTCACTGGACGCTTGTTAAAAACATTCTTAAGTACTTGAGAAGGACTAAAGATGTGTTCCTAATCTATGGAGGTAATGAGGAGCTCGTTGTAAATGGTTACACCGATGCTAGCTTCCAAACTGACATAGATGATTCACAGTCTCAATCAGGTTTTGTGTTCACAATAAATGGTGGTGCTGTAAGTTGGAAAAGTTCCAAGCAGGAGACGGTGACTGATTCTACAACAGAAGCCGAGTACATTGCAGCTTCTGCCGCTGCAAAGGAAGGTGTTTGGATGAGGAGGTTCCTCATTGAACTTGGTGTGTTTCCAAATGCGTCCGGCCCATTGAATATACATTGTGACAACAATGGGGCGATAGCGCAGGCTAAGGAGCCAAGGAATCACCAAAAGAACAAACATGTACTGCGGAAGTTTCATCTTATTCGAGAGTTCGTTGGTCGAGATGAGATCAAAATGTGCAAGATACATACGGATTTGAATGTTGCAGATCCTTTGACAAAGGCTCTTCCACAGCCTAAGCATGAGGCACACTTGAGGTCTATGGGGATTAGACATCTAAGAGATTAACTCTAGTGCAAGTGGGAGACTGTTAGGAATATGCCCTAGAGCTAATCATGTAGATGATTATATTCCGATTGTATCCATGATTAATAAAGTGTTCTTTGAATATCCATTATAGACAACGAGTATTGATTGACGATTGTGTGAATTGTTTGTGGAACTCAATTACTTGAATGGTTATTCTAAAAGTTGTCCCTGGTCGGCATTCTTGTAAGAGCACACTTGAATATTAGACCAACACATGTATTAGTTGATGGCTATGTTTCACAAGTCATAGACATGGAGATGTCAAACTAATAATGTGGGCACATGTGAGACATGTAGGCTGGACTGACCCAACAAGAGAAAGTCTCTATTCATGTCATGTACGTTATGTCCTTAGACCTGAGATTGTGGTATGTACTCAAGATGTGAAACGATCTACTTAGGGACTATCAAACGCTACTCCGTTATTGGGTAGTTATAAAGGTGGTCATTGGGTGGTCGGGAAACATGCTATGAGACATAGACAATCAAGATGGAATTTTCCCCTCTCTTCGTGAGAGAGATATCACTGGATCACTCATGTGATTGGATCAACAAATGCATGGCCATGCTTGGGTTAAGTGTTAACCCACGAGTTGAACCATATATCGAGTGGCGAAGGGAATAACTTGTACATGGTCATAGTGGTTCGTCTGATATGATCATAGCGTATGCATAGGAGTTGACACGCCTTGCTAGAGGCCGCTATCAACTATTGGGCGAGTAAGAGTACTTGGGCCATGTCTATGTATGCGTGAGCCCATAGGGTCACACGCTTAAAGGGCTGGAAGCCTAATTCGGGTTGGACCCGAATTAGACTAGGTTTAGGGTTTCTAATGGGCCTCCAACGTGGGAGCTCGTCAGGACGCCTATATAAGCAAGGGGTGGCGCAGGGGGAGATTGATCCACGCCTTTTGGCAGCCGCCGTCGCCTCCCCACGCTCGCGCCTTTTGCTCCTCGCGGACCTAGCAGTCCGGAGGCGCAACGCTTCCTCCCTGCACGTGTGGGATTCCTCGGAGGTGCTGCATCTGGAGCACAAGGACGAACCGCGTGAAGGGGATGTTGAGACGGACGACCACGCAACTGCACTGCCTGCTGCGACGCGCACGACTACATCAAGTCGTCTTCCGCTGCACCTGCGCGTCTAGTGGTAATCCTGTAACCTGTAACTAGCAGTAGATCCTGGTTTATGAGGTCAAAAAGTTTTGTTTTCCGGCTAGCGTAGCAACCTCGTATTCCTTCATAACGGTACCTCGCGTAGGTGACTCTTATAGCTACGTTGATTCCTCTGTAGTCCGTTTTGCATAATAGGTTTGTCAGACATATATGTGCTTATTAGGAAAGAACTCTGTTTTCTACTCTTATTTAAGTTATCGCCCTTAAAGATCATAAAAGATAAAGCTTACCTAGTGACCAGAACTAGAAAGTCCTTGGTTCTTTCTCCTCTTATCAATAGTTATGTATACTTGGTTGTGAAATGGGTTAAGTTAATATAGACTTAGTCATCCTCATACACCGTTCCTTTGGGTTCGATATTTAAAAGTGGGTTATCTCGGTGAAGTGCTACATCGTTGTTTATCTATGCGCTTGTGGATAATTAATTTACTCGTTTGCTTTAAGAAACATCAACAACAAACATGAGAGTAACATAAAAGTCCATCTCATATTAGTAGTCATTTGCATCATTGACAACAAGGGGGGGCAGGTGGTGCAAGAAAATAGGCATTGTAACATAGCAAGTGCTCATTTTTTGAAATTCAACATGTATAGCCTCAGCTTATCAATTATGCTAACCAGTTCAACTTTTTCCATAGAACACAGCCATATAACTACAGTACTATAGTTCATCTATGGTGCTAGCACTATATGGCTGAGTTTCATGGCGAAAGATCAAACTATATCAGCAACATTGAAATGGGTACAAGGACATCACAGGCTAGATTGAAAATAGGTAGACCTCAACTATACAATTTGGTGCTTAAATTCAATAAAAGTTAGTCATTGCTGGCTACAAAGGTATGAATTAACTCCAAACATAATTTTTCTTGCTGTTTTCAGGACTTTCATCAAATCCATGTATTCTCTACCACCAGCCTAAAGGAGTTGCAAGAGAATGAATGGTTTTGATGGATTTGATGACAAACCTGAAAATAGCAAGAAAACAACATATTTTATCGTAGGCAACTCATATTTTCAATAACTTTGCATCATAGGCCTATTGTCATCCCACAATATGCACCAAATCAATATATCAAAACCAACAATTCAAAGCAAGAGAACCAGGCTGGGAGGGGAAAAGCACGGGGAGAGCTTCCTAGCAGGTGGGCCAAGCAAACCAAACACATCATTGCTAACTTATTATAGATCCCAAATTGTTAAACTTATTATAGATCCCAAATTGTTAAACTTATTGTATATCCCAATTTATTGTCACATCATTGCTAAGTTAAATGGCGGAAAACTAATTGCCATGGGAAAAAATAAAATACTTATAGATAACTGACCCATGAATTCGTTCACATGATTGTCTTCATCCTTCTTGTATTCTTTCTAGTGGAGTAGGATAGGCACGCTGGACCTAATGACAATTCCAGCCTCTAATGCTAGCTTAGCAGCCGCTAAAGGCTTCTCAGACCTTTTATTCCCTAGAGCAATTTGAATTGGAAGCATTCTACTAATAACTTTTGTCAAATTGTCCAATAGTTTGCCCTTTGTTGGTGGTCTTGGTTTTCTTGGAGGACGTTGTCGACCTACGAGACAAGCATACACATTACCATGTTGTCCAACAAAAGCTACAGTCCTAGATGACATTAACATTATCAAGTAGGATTCAGGAAATGATACTTGCCTTCAGGAACTAACTCCAACTCTTCACTGTCCTCAGCTTCAATTCCATTGATTGGTTCATCAAAAACACAAAAGCCTAGATGAGGACTTTGGGGATGTTCTTCTTGGGCTTGGTCTTGTGCCATAGAGGGTGGGTGGTCTTGTGCCATAGAGGCTTGGTCTTATGCCATAGAGGGTGGTTGGTCTTGTGCCATAGAGGCTTGGTCTGTTGCTAGATTCAACTGTTCTTCATCCGTAGCTAGGTGGGTGGTGGTGTACTTTTTCCTAGACTTTGTGAAAACACCAAGAGCTGTCTTATCACTCCCTCGAGTTACCCTCACTCTTTTGGTTCCACCTAGAGGCATATTGGCTGTCTTCTTCCATGCTCGACCATGCTTGCTGCTGACGTCAGTTTCCTAGAGCACATGAGAATAATATGTTATTAGATACTGCATCAAAATATCTCACAAGGAGAATAAACTATTATTAGATACTACATGAAAAGACACCACCTAATCCAAGTATGAGAGCAGACCTTTTCTAAGGTACTTGAGTCACTTCCATCGTCTGTCCAATCATCACCACCAGGAAGAAAGGATGAATATGACCCCTCGCATAGTTTCTTGTCAAGCTTGTTAGGACTTGCATTTGTCATGGCAACACCAAGGGAACCGGCCAAGTCGTGGATACCGTAGGACTCCATGACCTTTCTATTCTCCACGACTTGCAAGTCCTGCAGCTTTTCATAGTTTTCTAATTGTAAACAACTATTAGTCTCACTTAACTCTAAACCCTTATACTATCTAGTAGAATTCGTAAACCCTAAACCCAATTCTTACTGCAGAAGAAAACACTAAACACTAAACCCAATAATCTCACATGTATTGCTTTTATGAAGAACAATTCAATAAATGCTAAAACGGAAGCATTTTGATAGAACCTGGGCTCGCGGGCATGAGAAGGTATTTTGCTACACCATGCCATTTTGCTACACCACACTGTTTAGGCATCCTCGTGCAGCTACACCAGTCTATGTCTTCTTGGCGGTGTCGGAGTGGATCTAGAATGGTATTGGTCATCGGAGTGGCCGACGGCTGTGGATCTAGGATTTGGAAGGAGGTGGCGATGGAGTGGGATTAAGAGGAGGTGGAGGATAAAGGTCGGACTAGAGGTGGCGGAGTGGAGGAGGCGGAGGTGGTGGAAAGAAGAGGTGGAAGCGGGAGGAGGTGGCGGCGGAGACCGGGAGGAGTGGCTGCCAAAGTGGATTCGGATACATATAGTCCTTCGTGAAATGACTATATGGTCCTTGTTCTTATGAATAAGTAGGTTAGGGTAATATGTGAATTTCATACTGAAAACAGTTTTGGCGGGCGAGAGATGCGCGCTGCCGCTAGTGTAGGCAGAAACAAAAACTTCAGAATGACTGACAGTGGCCCGTAGCCCCTTCACCTTCAGTGGCTGACATTGTGGCTGGCCCTTCAAATTCACCCTTCACCTTTAGTGGCTGACAGTGGGCCTGACACCTTCACATTCACCCATTCACCGACCCCACCTCCCTTCACTCTCACGCATTCACCATGCCAAAATCTACTTTCACCGCCACGGTCACCCCCGCCGACGTGGCCAACGCCAGCATCCCCACGGTCTGCCCCCATCGCTGTCGACATAGATGATGAAGCAGACATGGAGGCACGCCATTAAGGCACACCATTAAGGACCCAATCAGCAGAAGATGGGCCACTATGGCGATGAAGGAAGAAGCACCGGAGGCGAAGCCGGTGCCCACGCCAGTGGCAAAGAAGGTGGCCGCGCCGGCGGCTAAGAAGTCGGTCGCACATGCGGCAAAGAAGGTGACCACGGCGCAGGCTATGAAAAAGGTAGAAGCCCTAGGTAGGGCTTTGAGGGCCATGCCGGCGGCCAAGAAGAAGGTCACGCCGGTGGCTTTGAAGAAAGCATCATCGAAAGCCAAGAAGAATGCCACGCCGGCAGGCAAGAAGCACGTGGCCTCGGCCAGGATGGACCCCGGGCCCTCGAACCAGAAGGACCCCACGTACCCTTCATCCTCGGAGAGCACCACCGTGCTATGCCGCGAGTGCTTCTTAGGAGAGCACGAGTTCTGTAGGCAGTACCTGCATGGGGGTACGCAATGTGGCTGCCGCAACCCCCTCTCTAGGTTCGGCTCTGAGTACAAGTCACCGACCAACTCCGGGTACAAGTTGCCATCTAGCTCCGATTTGAAGTCGCTGTCCAGCTCCGAGGACAAGTCACCATCTAGCTCTGAGGACAAGTCGTTGTCCAGCTCCGAGGACAAGTCGCCGTCCAGCTACGAGTACTTGCTGCCTAATCCCTTCGTCTGTAGGTCATCGTCCACCGACACCGAGGTATAGGGTTCTCTGGGGATTTCTATTGCATAGATGATGTTAGTTGACTTAGCTAGTATGACTATATACTGATGTGTATTGATGATATTTGAAACCTGATATAATGTATAAATGAAATATTTAGATCATTGTCTACTGATGTGTATTGATAATATCTACTAATGATTAGCTCATTGTGTATGACTTAGCTAGCTTTTTCTAATCTGATTTACTGATGATTAGCTCATTGCTGTTGTGAATTGTATGATGACTACCTCATTGCTCATGATGTCTGCTGATGTGAATTGTCTAATGATTATGTCATTGCTGATGATATCTGCTCATGTGAATTACTGATGAACTACTTATGCTATCATTGTGAACCTAATGCTTTTTGTAAGTATTAACTAGATCCTATTATATATGATTTGTTTCCTCTGCTTCCTACTGCATACTAAACCTATAGAACAAGGATCAAGTTCAAATTCCTCTTGCACCACTAACAATTGACCTTATCATTTATCCCTTGCACAACTAACAATGCCTCTTGTCCATATAGAGTGCCATATTGAGAAAATGGTGTTAACTCGACCAGCGCTCATAAGCGCCATGCAAGAGGTTACTGATGAGGACATCACCACGCTGGACACGTCTACGCCATTGTCTTTTCAAGTTGCAACTCATCTCCAACTCAGCTGCCACGTCGACTTTGAGTCTGTTTCGGAGTCCAGGGCCAGCAAGCAGTAAAATGGACGCCCAGGATGCATACGGACTCCGTTTTTGATAATTTACCCACGGATGGAAAGACAATTTCATAAGGAAACCAACGACATTGGTTGGAGGTCCAAATTTCTTCTGAGTCATCAGGAAACGTCGAAACAAGTCAGAGTCCATAATCTGTTCTGGTGTTGCGTCACCTATTGTGGGCCAACTTGGCCATGTATCAAGTCGGGCCTTAAGACCAAGTTGTGGGCGCCCCCCTGGTCGCCTCCAACCCTAGGACGTCTCTCCTTTATATTCCATATAGCCGCCACCTTTGAGACTCGTATTTTGTTTTAGAGTTTAGTTTTCCATCGAGAAACTGAATCGTTCATTGTAACTGTGTCGATTAGTCCTTTTAGAGTGATCCAGGGCCCCTTGTTCTTGATCTCCTCCACTGTGTCAATTAGTCCTTTGGAACCGAGTTCTTGAACCCCTCTATTGATATTCGCATCATTCGTATTTGCAATTTCAGATTGCGTGTTTTTACCTTCTCGCTTGTGTTCTTTGATTCGCTTGCAGGAATAGCCTTATTGGCGAGGTCAATCAAGTTGTGCTTGGTTGATAACCATCAGAACAGTGGTGTAATGGTTCCAGGGTTCGAATCGTGTCTGATTTGAAGCCGGATCACCAACGTCGAGTTCTCCACCAATCGAATTTATCGGTTACCTCACGAAAGATCGGGCCAGTCCTCATCAATTGATATCGGAGTTTTAGGTTTACCGCGAGGTATACTCTCGTTTGCCTTAGATTCATATTTGTTCATTACCTAGAGTCCACAAAAAGCCCAAAAAAATATTTCAATTTCCGTTGTCCTATCACCCTTTGTGCCTTGCAATTTCGTTTTCAGATTTGCTTTGTTGAGTTTGTGTCCGTGGTTGAGTCAAGTTGCTGGATTAGATTGTGTTCATCGTCGTAGTTCAATTGCATCATTGCTGTTCTTTGTTTCCGCTACTATCCCATCCACCGTTACCACACAAGAAGTCGAAGCCTCCACATCACTCGACTTGCCACCGCTAGCCGCTTTGTGTGATTTCTCGCCGCCACGCAAACCCTAGATAGGTTGCAAACCGTTGTTCTTGTCGCCTGCATCGCAGCCCTCCTTACATCATCTAGCGAATACCTACTGCTGTTTGTCACAGGGACGATTGATCTTGTGATCGGTGTTGGATTTTAGGGACGCTTTGCCCTAACTGCCGCCGCCGCCGCTGTCGTCGTCGTGTTGTGCCTCTCAGAAACCATAACTTGACATACCTTCGGTAAAACAGACATAACTTTTCGCTCGTTTATCAGAAAAATCTGAAAAAAATTATGGAGCTTCTTGACATCATTTGGAGCCTACCCAAACGAATCATTGGTTTGTTTTGTTTCATCAAAATTGCCAAAAAAAATCGAGAAAATAAAGAAAAAAATTTGTCAAAGTTTCTGCACGCTTTTCAGAGAACTTGTGGATTTTCTGTAGACCACATCCCACCTCCATTGAATGTGTCAATTTTTGTGGTTACATCTTTTGTGATCCTTGTTTTGAGAAAAATATAAAAAAATAGTGAAAAAATAAAAAAAGTTTGATTTCTACTAGTGCCTTTTGGGAAAATCCGAGGAAATTCAGGAACAAGGAAAATCCGAGCTTTTGGCTTGTTCTATGAGTTCTTTCCATCGTCCTTTTTTCATCTTGTTGCTCTATGTCTAGACATGTCTTAGCCAGAAATTGTGATTTGTACTTTGGATACTTATTGAACTTAGCTAAATCTGCATTCGTTATTTGCTAATCCTTGCTACTCATAGTGTGCCTTCCCAAAGCTCTACATATACTTCTGTCCGCACAGGTTCATCTTGCAACTGTTACCATGCTCAACAACCGATTGCTTCGTCAATTTGGTTTTTCTTCTGTTTGGCTTTGGTAAGAACACTTGTAAAACGGTGGTAAGCCACTTGTGATTTTGCGTTTCCACTATCACCACCACCACCACCACCACAGCTTGGTTGCTTTTAGTTGATAGGGATAATACTTTGGTGTTGTCTTTTTCTATCTTCTAACCATGTCAGGTTCTCCGATGGATTTCAATGAGTGTGTGTCCAAGGGCGAACTTACAACGTTCATCACTGAACAACGCAATCTTATGAACGAGCTGACATGCAACGTGAACAATCTGGTCACCCGCATTGAGCAGGTTGAGCAACATCGTCCACCTCCTCGTGATAATGATGAGGATGGGGATGTTTTTGATGATGGAGATGCGGATGCTGACGGTGATGATGCACACAACCGTCGCCGCTACAACTTCAATCGTCGTGGTATGCGAGGTAATAATCATGGTAATAATGATCCTTTCGCTAAAATTAAATTTAGCCTACCTCCTTTCACTGCTAATATTGATCGTGAGGCATACTTATATTGGGAGCTTGCTGTTTAACAAAAGTTTGATTCTCATAATGTACCTGCTGAGCATAGAGTTAGGCTTGCTACTAGTGAGTTTACTAATTTTGCTTTGTTTTGGTGGAGTGATCTTTGCAACGCTGGTAATGCTGCTGTTGTGCCTCAAACTTGGAATGTTTTAAAGCAACGTATGAAATCTCGTTTTCTTCCTCCTTATTACCAACGTGATTTACGTTTGAAACTACAGACATTAAAACAAGGCGATAAAGGCATAGAAGCATACTATCAGGAATTGCTTATTGGTTTAGCATGTTGTGGTATAAATGAAGATGATAATGATGCTAGTGCTAGATTCTTTGGTGGTTTAAATCATGATATACAGAATATTCTTGATTATAAAGAATGGCATATTTTTCCCAATTGTATCATCTTGCTATTAAGGCCGAACGAGAAGTACAGGGATGTACACAACAACATCCTTTCAGGTCTAACACTAGGAGGAATTTTCAGCAACGCTCCGAGCCAGAGACGCCCAAGACATCTACACCTCCACCTTCTTTAAAGGTAAGCAAATTGTCTAATGTGCAGTTTCAGTCGAAGAAAGGTGCCACTCTGGGTGCTTCTACTAGCTCTTCCACCCCTAGCTCTAAAATCATTTGCCACCGATGCAAAGGCATGGGACATGTCATGAAGGAGTGCCCCAGTCGTCGTGCTTTCATTGCTACTGAGGATGGATATGTAAGTGCTAGTGATGTTAAAGATGATTTAGCCCTTGCTGCTAACCTTGCTACAGATTCCATCGAGGGCGATCAAGACGAGGAGACCATTGATTCCGTGGTTGCCGCCGTAGGCTATCCTAGCCTTCTTGTGCAGCGTGTGTTGAGTTCACATGTGGGACATGAAGAAGAGATGAAGATCCAGCGCCACAATTTGTTCCACATGTATCTCATTGTGCAGGGTTGTCGTGTTCTCACCATCATTGATAGCGGGAGTTGCAACAATTTGGTGAGTTCAGATTTGGTTGAGAAGCTTGGCTTGACCACACGACAACATTTGCATCCATATAAACTTCAATGGTTCAATAATAGTGGTCAGACGAAGGTATCTAAATCAGCCTGCATTAGCTTTTTCACAGGCTCTTATCATGATACTGCTGATTTTGATGTTGTACCTATGCAAGCTTGTTTAATTTTGTTAGGACGTCCATGGGAATTTGATAATGATGCTTTACACCATGGTAGAACTAATAAATACACTTTCATGCATAAGGACAAGAAAATTACTTTGTTGCCTTTGTCACCTACGGATATTGTTAAACATGCTCAAGAGATTAAAAATAAACCTCCGCTAAACATTTATAAAAATGGGATTAAGTTGCCAGGAGGTGCTTTTCTTGCTACAACTTCTACTACTGCTGAGTTATGTGATAATCCGGATGCACCATGTTATACTATGTTTTGTCAACCTATTATGTCTTGTGCATTGCCTGCTGTCACTAACCTTTTGCAGGAGTTCGTTGATGGGATGGAGTCGAGGACGACTCCAATTCTAGAAGGAGGGGATAATAAGGCCATAGCTATGATGGAGTCGAGGACGACTCCAATTCAAGAAGGGGAGGATGATGAGGACATCACCACACTGGACACGTCTATGCCATCGTCTTTTCCAAGTTACAACTCATCTCCAACTCAGCTGCCACATCGACTTCGAGTCTGTTTTGGAGTCCAAGACCAGCAAGGAGTAAAACGGACGGCCAGGATGCATACGGACTCTGTTTTTGATGATTCACCCACGGATGGAAAGATAATTTCATAAGGAAACCAACAGCGTTGGTTTGAGATCCAAATTCCTTATGAGTCATCAGGAAACATTGAAATAAGTCAGCATCTAGAATCTATTCTGGTGCTACGTCACCTATTGTGGGCCAACTTGGCCATGTATCGAGTCAGGCCTTAAGCCCAAGTTGTGGGCGCCCCCCCTGGTCGCCTCAAACCCTAGGACCTCTCTCCTTTATATTCCACATAGCTGCCGCCTTTGAGACTCGGGTTTTGTTTTAGAGTTTAGTTTTCCATCGAGAAACTGAATCGTTCATTGTAACTGTGTCGATTAGTCCTTTTACAGTGATCCAGGGCCCCTCGTTCTTGATCTCCTCCACTGTGTCAATTATTCCTTTGGAACCGAGTTCTTGATATTGATATTTGCAATTTTAGATTGCATGTTTTACCTTCTTGCTTGTGTTCTTCGATTCGTTTGCAGGAATAGCCTTATTGGCGAGGTGAATCAAGTTGTGCTTGGTTGATAACCATCGGAGCAGTGGTGTAACGGTTGCAGGTATCGAATCATGTTAGATTTGAAGCCAGATCACCAACGTTGAGTTCTCCACCAATCGAATTTATCGGTTACCTCACGGAAGATCAGGCCAGTCCTCATCAGTTACGAGACCCCTACAGCAGAACATCACTTCTCTGACTTGGAAGGTTGACAAACTCACTGACATGGTCAAGGACGTCATCCACCAGAAGGAAATGGAAGCATTCCGGGGGGACCTAGAGGACATCAAAGCCAAAATTGAAAAGTATGAGAATTTGTTAGATGGTACTGCCCTAGACAAGAACTTGAAGAAGACCCTGTGAAGTGGGGCACTGATGACTTTTGGTAGCCCAAGTGGGGCAACAATGATGTATTTTGTGACTTAAGTATTGATGTGGAGATGTAATATAAATGTTGGTATGAACATATGGCTGCTTGAACTGCTGTCTTTATATATTATATATCTAATCTCTAATATGGTTGCTAGTTTGAGTGTGAATTGACGATATGAATATGTGTTGGTATGAAACTTATTGTCAAAAGGCCCAAATTACATGAACTGATGGATACTATGGACTGACTGACATGTGTGCCATACTGGGAAAAGTACAAATGCTTCACAGTCAATTTTAATTGAAGTTTTTAATATACGAATGCAATTCGGACAAAAAATGATCCAGGAAAAACCCTACATTTTTTGAAAATAAAATTGTTCAAATTTGAAATATATGAAATGAATTCAGATGAAAAGATGATCGGGACAAAAAATGTTGTTATACAACTTTGTTGTTTACAATTTTTTGATTAGGAATCATTTACACTTCTAAAATTTTGTATGAAGTTCGTACATATACAATTCCTCTCAAGTCACATGAACAAGCACATTTTTTCTTTTTAATCTCTTCCTAAAACTTGTAAAAGGTTTTTCTCCCGCATTTGAGCTTCAAATTGGATGATTTTTTCTCTAAAAATCTCTAAAATAATATTACATAGTGATCTCATATTGTTACTGATATTACTTCCAAGATGTTTTCATGTTACAAAGCAATTTCTTGAATTTATATAAATGACAAAGTCAACAAGATTTTGTAACACTAAATGATCCCAAATTAAAAAGTCATGAATACCATGTTTGCATAACTCAATGAGATCTACAATTCATATATAGGTCATTTTTCATTTGAGAAAGTGGTGATATACATTGTTCACTAATCCTATAAATCACTCACATAGTTTAAGAAACTATATGAGTGATATGTCAAATATGTACCACATGTTATTATCACTTTCTCAAATGACAAAATAACCTATATATGAAATGTAGATCTCAATGATTTATGCAAACTTGGTATTCATGACTTTTTAATTTGGGATCATTTACACTTCCAAAATCTTACTAAAAGTTGTCATGTACTTAAATTCAAAATTTAGTTTGTTCAAACTTTGTCAAATAGAGTATTGGGAAAAATGATATTTGTAGATCTCGATGAGTTCTACAACTGTCTTGCTTATGGTTTTTAAATTTGAGATCATTTACTATCCCAAAATCAGTTTTGAAAGAAGTTAGGCGTGGCAGGGCCCATCTGTGAGCCTCTTGACTATGGTGAGATGAGTCCACCCATCTAAAGGGCTAACCAGGTAGACCTACCCTATAAGCCTCTACTCTGTAGCACCCAGTTTTGCATAGCAAAACTAAGTACGCCATACATGTGTGCCCAAGATGTCCAAACACACATATACTCACAAATTGAAGAATATCAAAGTAAAGTACTTTATTACATTGATATCCATCACATTATTACATCATATCATAGAGTTCAACATAAAAGTAAACTAGCCACAGGGACATTGACTGGGAGACATCAACTAGTAGTCATGTACATCCTCTGGAAAGACCTCAAAGCCATCATCTGGTACCCATTCAGATTTTCATTGTATAAAACAAGTGTAAGCATACCACAACTTAGCAAGTATAACCAGGGTACTAAAGGCTCAAATGCTTGACTCTGTTTGACTATGGTTAGCAATTTTAGTTGGTCAAGTTTTATTAAACAAGTATACTACTTTAGTGAGAAAAACCCATCCCAAGTGATTAAGTCATTAAGCAATATTAACATCATTCCCAACCATCCATTTGACCCAAGTAACTGCTATCAACAAGGATCCAGGCCGGTCGTATCCGTGAGCACGGTTGTTATAACAGTTTTTACACTCTGTAGAGGTTGTACATCTTTACCCCCGAGCCGTGATTCCCATTTGCCGGGGTTACTAGACCCACAATGCCTCTACCTAGGAGGCTTGGTAGGGTTTCACTACATAACCTTTCGCTAGATACCCTAACAAATTAGTGGCTGCGAGGTTTCGATGGCAAGTATGCATGGGTATTCTCCTTCGAGTCGTGTCACATGTGGTCACAACACTATGTTCGCCTACAAGGTAGGAGAAGCACCATACATCCCTCGGCAAGCCCCTCTTGTGCCAAATAAATGGTAACCACTAACAAGCTAGAGACATACTAGGTAATTAGTTAAAGTTAGAGTCATATAACACTCGGGGTAGCATGGACTTCCTGGGTGGCCGCTTCAGGGGAGTTCCTATGGAGAGGTACTAAAGCAACAAAACTCGTGCTTTAGCCCCCTTTATCATGTTGCTAAAAAGCATCATTTTACATTGTTGCATAATCCATTAGTCAAGTTAAGCATTTATCATTGGTAAGCATAGCACATCTAGCCATAATGCAACTAAATCCTATAGGTAAACAAGGAATAAGGATCAAAGTTCTAGTATATGAAATCCTATGGTTCATCAATTTGAATGGACTCATGCATAAATAAAATATGAATTAAGGTTATGTAGGTGTAAGGGGCCTTAGTTACACTTTCCTTTCTCAAAAGGTTCCTGCTGGTCCTGCTGGTCAAAGCTCTGATTTTCAAACTCAACTTGCTCACTCCCTTCTAAACATCAATCAAACACCATACAAATATTCCAAGCCATCCAATACATGCAAGCAAATAGAGTTTAATTAGAACATTACACCAAATAGTATAAACAGAGGATAAAAATCTTTTAAAAATATTATACATGTTGCGACGATCACATGAGCGCGAAATTCACTCAAATCGGATTTAAAATGAATAAGTTATGCAAGTTTAAAGGTTTGAATGGCAATCTAGTAATTAAACTGATGTATTTTTGAATTAAAACAATTAATTTCTGATTTTAAACCGAGCTACGGACTGCTGGTTCTATTTTGTAAAAAGTCAGGGGTTAAAACAAGATTAAAATTAAAAGAAATAGAACTGATGCGGAGTGCGGGTTGATTACTGAAAAGTACATGGGGCTTAAGTGCTTAAGTGCAGATTCGGTCGGGGTTGACCCGGACGCCGCTGATGTAGGCGCCACGTGGCGTTGTGCGAGTGGTGCGGTGTATTGCGCAGTGCGTGGGTGTGTTGATGTAGCGTGTGACCAATCGGTCCATGGGTGCACGGTGGACCGAGGCTCCACCGAACCGGTATGCTCTAATCAGAGCCACACAAGTTGGATCGGACAGCTGCGAGAGAAAGGGGGAGGTCTTCCCCTCGAGAGCATGGTGGGGCCATTAACGCCGGCGGCACGAGCTCGTCGGAAAACGAGGAAATGGCGTTTCCAACCCCCTCGACTTCAACCAAGTGCACGGGTGTGCTTTACGAGCTCGTGCGAGTGCAGAGGTGTGCTCAGGTGGGACCTTGGCTGGCCGGGATGGTGCGTCTGCGGCGGCGCCATTGCCGGAGGGTGTTGTGCCGTGCGAAAACAGTGCTACAAGGTACTAGATGCGGAATTGAAAGCACAGGGAGGTGCGGTGTGCCCGTGCGGTGTCAGTGGGGTGCTCGGTTGAGATCAAAAACCGCTGGAGCGAGGTGACCGTGGCGGTGCCATTGCCGACGGCCACTGAGTTCATCAATTCGGCGTACAGAGTGACTAATTGACAGAATTAAGAGGTTGGGGAGGAAGAGGGATTCACCGCGAGTGTGATCGAAGCGGTTGCAAGATCCGTGGGTGCTCCGAGCGAACCGACGATGACCGACGGCAGACTGGAGCACGAAAACTGGCATGGTGAGCGATGATTCAGTGAAACAAGGGATGAAAGCGTGCGTTGAGGGTCATTACGGTGCTGGGACGTCAAGGCAAAGCTCCTCAGGTGGTCGGCGTCGCGTGATGAGGCTCTGAACGGCAGAAACGCGATTGCGGCAGTGGTGTGCAATGCGCGGACAGAGCGAGAGCAGGGAAGAAAGGGGAGGCTCTGCGGCTAGCTTTATAGGCAGAGGGGCGGTAGACGTGGAGCCGCTGCTAGTCGAGGCATCAAGGCGGAGCTTGAAGGCCCCCTTGATGGCCCGGCGTCAAGAGCCATCAAGCTAGAGTGAAGGAGAGCAGGGCAGTGATGCCGGTGCGGCATCTCCGTGCCCCGAGGAAGGAGAGAGGGGAGAGGGTGACAGGTTGGGATGGCGGGGCAGTGAGAGGAAGGAGCGTGTGGTGCTGCTGCTTGGTGCTGACAGGGCGGACCCACGGGTCAGCGAGAGAGAGGGTGGCAGCGTGTGTGCGCATCTACTAGAAGCGGCGCCGACATGCCGGGCCCGCATGGAGGTGAGAGTGGGGGAGGGATGCGGTGTGGAGTGTGGCCACGTGGGCCTTTGCTCTGGGCCAAGAGCTGGGCCGAGGGGTGAGGTGGAGTTGCGGGAGGGGAGGGGAGCCGAGCTGGTCTGGATCCCGAGCTGGGCTAGATGGGTGAGAAAAGGAGAGAGAAAGAAATAAACATTTTCTTTTTCTGTTTTTTGTAAACAAGGTCAAATTCAAATGGGGTTTGAATTTGAGTTCACCCAATCTAACCTACACTCAACCAAAAGTCACCAAGTTTAGCATGAATGCAACAAACATGTTACCATGCTCTAGATTAATTGCTTTTATTCCAAAAGTTTTAATTTCCCTTATATTATCATGAACATAAATTGAATAAAAAGCTCAATATTAACCTCTATTTGCAAAAGTTAAAACTAGGTTGTTACAAACCTACCCCCCTTAGGATGAATCTCGTCCTCGAGATTCAGAAGATGGAAAAAGATATGAGTAGTCTGATATGAGATCCTCTTCTCTTTCCCATGTTGCCTCATCCTCTGAGTGCTTATTCCACTGTACTTTATGCATTCTTATAACCTTACTTCTTGTGACTCTCTCAGCTGTTTCCAAAATTCTTATGGGTTGCCCTTTATAAGATAGATCATCCTAAATCTTAAGATCATCCAATGGTAGATGTTCCTTGGGTACCCTTAAGCATTTCTTGAGCTGTGACACGTGAAATACATCATGTACACCTGACAAGCTCTCGGGTAACTCCAACTGATAAGCTACCTCTCCTCTTCTACCAATGACTTGGAAAGGTCCCACATACCTGGGAGATAGCTTCCCTTTGGTATGAAACCTCTTAACACTTCTCATTGGTGATACCTTAAGGTATACATAGTCACCTACTGAGAATTCTAGATTTCTTCTTCTGGTATCTGCATAGCTCTTTTGTCGCGATTGGGCTAATTTCAAGTTTTGCCTTACTGTGTGTACCTGTTTCTCTGCCACTCTTTTATGATTTTAGGTCCAAACACTTGGCTTTCTCACATTTGATTCTAGTATAATGGTGTTCTACACCGCCTTCTATATAGTACCTCAAACGGTGCCATTTTGAGACTCTTCTGATAGCTGTTGTTATAAGAGAACTCTGCATAAGGTAGACTCTTAACCCAACTCGTACCATATTGTAGGGCACAAGCTCTCAACATATCCTCTAGTATCTAGTTTGTTCATCTGTCTGTGGATGATATGCCGAGTTGAAGTTCAACTTAGTATCCATAGACGCATGTAACCGCTGCCATAAGTGTGATGTGAACTGTGTACCTCTATCAGAAACTATCTTCCTAGGTACCCCATGTAAACATACAATTCTGTCCATATAGAACTCTGCTAACTCTGCTCCGGTGTACTTAGTCTTGACAGGTAAGAAATGTGCCACTTTGGTCAAACGGTCAACAATAACCCATATTGAGTCATAACCTTTCTGTGTGCGAGCTAGACCCACTGTAAAGTCCATACTGACTTCTTCCCACTTCCACTCTGGTATCTTCATTGGTTGTAGTAAACCTGCTAGCCTCTGATGTTCTGTCTTGACTCTTTGGCACATATCACATATGGCCACATGTTTAGCTACATCACGTTTCAGACCATACCACCAGTATCTCTCTTTTAGATCAAGATACATCTTGGTACTACCTGGGTGTATAGAGTAAGCCAAGTTATGGGCCTCTCTTAGTATAGACTCATGAATATACTTTATCTCTGGAACACATATCCTCTTACCAAACCACACTGTTCCCTGATCATCCATCTTAAAACTCAGAGCTTTACCAATCATAATTTGTTCTGCAATCTTCTGTATCCTCTCATTCATAAGTTGACCTTCACTGATTTCACGTTCCAAGGTAGGTTCAACTTCTAACTCCATGATGTTTGTTACTAAACCCAAGTTGAGATACTTGAATTTAGCACACAATTCTTCAGACATCTGAGTCATGTGAGCTACGCTTGCGTGGCTCCTTCTACTCAGGGCATCAGCTACAACATTAGCTTTACTCGGGTGGTAATGTACCTCTAAGTCATAATACTAATCAGCTCTAACCATCTTTGCTACCTCAAGTTTAGATCTGTCTGAGTGAATATATACTTCAAACTCTTATGATCTGTGTACACCTCACACTTATGACCTATCAAGTAATGCCTCCAAATCTTGAGAGCATGTACAACTGCGGCTAACTCCAGATCGTGTGTTGGATAGTTCAACTCATGTTTTCTCAACTGTCTAGATGCATAGGCCACAACTCTGCCTTCTTGCATAAGTACACAACCCAGACCCAGGAGAGAAGCATCACAGTAGATAGAGAAGTTCTTAGAGATATCAGGTAAGATAAGCACTGGAGCTGAGGTCAACCTCTTTTTCATCACATCAAAACTAGCCTGACATTCCTTAGACCACACAAACTTAGCATCTTTTTCTAGCAAGTTGGTCATAGGTTTTGCCAACTTAGAGAATCCTTCAATGAACCTTCTGTAGTAACTGGCCAAACCAAGGATACTCTGAATGTCGCTCACATTCACAGGTGGATTCCAACTTAGCACATCCTTAACCTTTTTAGGGTCTACTGCTATTCCACCATTAGAGATGATGTGACCAAGGAAAGATACTTCTTTTAACCAAAACTCTCACTTACTAAGCTTAGCATAGAGTTGATTATCTCTAAGCTTTTGCAAGATTTTCATGTTCTTTTTCATCTTTAGAGTAGATCAGGAAATTATCGATAAAGACCACTAAAAACTTATGAAGATATTCCATGAACACTTTGTTTATCAGATACATGAAGTAAGTTGGTGCATTTGTCAGACCAAAAGACATGACAAAAGTTGTTTTGGGAATAATCCATAACGAGTCACAAAAGTTGTTTTGGGTATATCTGAAGGTCTAATCTTTAGCTAGTGGTATCCAGATCGGAGGTCGATCTTAGAAAACACACAAGCTCCTTATTGTTACCTCATTGAGTGATCTATAATCTATGCACATTCTCTGTGTCCCATCTTTCTTCTCTGCAAAGAGTACTGGTGCTCCCCAGGGTGAAGAGCTGGGACGAACATATTTCTTATCTAACAGTTCCTTGAGTTGTTTCTTAAGTTCTGCTAGCTCATTAACTCCCATTCTGTACGACCTCTTAGCTATGGGTGCAGTTCTAGGTAAAAGCTCAATTATAAACTCAATGTCACGGTCAGGTGGCATACCTGGCAACTCATCGGGGAAGACATCAGGATATTCATCCACTATGTGCATGCCTTCTATAGCTGTACCTTTCTATTGATTGACCGTATAGTAGTTTATGACTGACATGGAGACTTCTACCTCAATGTTACCTCCTGAGGGTGTCATTAGCTGAACCGTTTTACTCTCACAATGTGTTTTTGCCTTTGTTTTCTTTAACCAGTCGAAACCCAAGATAAGATCTATGCCAAAAGAGTTGAGAACCACTGGACTAGCTATGAACTCTACCCCCCTTAAGATGATTCTAACTTTTGGACATATAAGGGTTCCTTTCATCTCTGCTCCTGGTGAGCTAATTACCATATGATTTTTGAAAGCAATCATGGGTATGTCACACTTCTGGATAAGGCTTTGTGTAATGAACGAATGTGATGCACCAGAATCAAATAAAACTGAAGCTGGACTTGAATTAACTGGAAACATACCAATCATCACGTCCGGTGCTCCTTGTACGGCCTCAGCTCTCACGTGAGTGATTTTCCCAGGGATATAGTTCTGCACTATTTTCTTGGGGCACCTATTAGTCTAGTGTCCCTGTTCTCCGCATCGGAGGCATTTGTTGTTATTGGCAACTATTGGTACCCTTGGTGTACTTAATGCACCATTCTTGGTAGGAGTGTGATAATTATTCTAAGGATGATGCTGCCCCTACGCACGATACTGTTGTTGCTACTGTTGCCGTGGTGTACCACTGGTATTGCTAGACTGGCCTTTGTAACGCTGCTGGCTGCTAGCCTACTGAATAGATGGACAATAACGAGTGTTGTTCCCAGACGAAGAGGATTGTCCCTGAAACTTCCTTTTCTTGTCTTCGATCTGACGGCGCTTGTTTTCTATCACAAGTGCCTTATCCACCAGAAGTTGAAAACTGGCAAAGCTATAGGAGAGAAGATGATACTGAAGGCCATCATTCAAGCCCTCCATGAACAACTCTTGCTTCTTATCATCCTCTGCCACTTCTCCAGGAGCATACAACGACAATTGAGTGAACTTGTCATGGTACTCAGCTACAGACATGCCCCCTTGTTTGAGGGCCAGAAACTCCTTCTTCAGGCGCATCAGGCCTGCAGGTACATGGTGGGAGCAGAAGGCCTCATGAAACTCTTGCCATGCAATGGGATTAGCTTCATTAAGCCAGAAGCGGTAAGAATCCCACCAATCCAGGGCTACTCGCTGGAGTTGACCGGCAGCATAGAGCACTTTCTCCTGATCATCATATTGTGCAATCTCGAGTCGGTCTCCTAAGGGGGTGAGGATGTAACACCACGGCCTAGGGCTTAATAGGATACTCATACCAATAATTTGTAACTTCTTTTCCGGTTGCTCATCTCTAAAGAACTCTGAGGTTAAGCGTGCTCGGCCTGGAGCAATTTAGGATGGGTGACCGACCGGGAAGTTTTTCCCGGAGGCGCATGAGTGAGGACAAAGTGTGCCGAAAAGACTGGTGTTGGTTTGTGAGAGCAGTCTATATTCTAGGAAAGTTATCAGGCATTAATGGGCCAGCCCTCGAGGAGGTGGGACGTTACGAATGGTATTAACGGCTAGAACCCCCAATACCTCCCCTAAATACCCCAATCCCGCCCAATCCCCACCCTCACCCTGAATCAGTCGCCGACCACTGTACCGCCGCTCAACACGCAGCGTCGGCGCGCCTATGACTAGTTCTTGCCCCTGAGTGCACCCACAACAACGGGCACCACCCGCCATGCCATCGCACCACACCCGTGACCTTTCTTCCCCGTTCATCTACTCCATTCTCTTCTCTGCCTCTCCTGTTCACCCCCAAACCCTAGCTACCACCTGGCCGAGCGCCACCAGAAGTCGAGCTCGCCGCTAAAGAAACATTCCGTATGCTCAAGCTCGACACCCAGCAACATAAGGGAGTGCCCATATTGCCATCTTCATTTGGTTAGGATCTAGAGCAAGCAGCTGGCGACAAAGGGCGAGTGGTTCCTCAAGTGCCCATGTAACATCAAGGTCTATTTTCTATCATTGTTGTGCTCACTTTGTGTCGATGGTTGGCTGATTTGACATCATTTGTTTTGATCGAAAGATGATGATACTACCTTCCCCTACATCAGCTCTGAGAAGTAGCTGATGGCTTTGGAATAAATGAGTTTGCAGACAGGGGAGGCTGTAGTTGTTGCTTGTTGTGTTGATTGCAGGGAGGAGCTAAAAATGTTGAATCAATCACTAAATAGAATTGCGAATGAGTTTTGGAAACTACAGATGCAAGTTGTAGATCTGACGAATGCCATGAAGCCTGAAGTCGAGAAGAAGGAGATGGAAATTGCAGACAAGAAGGCCATGCAGTTTGTTCTTGATGCCTCTTTTGTAGCTTATGTGTTCGTAGGTGTTCTGATTGACATGCTTGTCGCTCGTATGTGGAAGTGACCTATTTGTTGTGTGTCTGTGCCTCTATGTCACTGATTTGATGTAGTTGATCAATGTATAAACTGCAGTTTGTTATGGATGTGTGGATGAGTTATGTTATTTTGGACACAATATATGAATCAGTTGGTGAATGTATGTATGAATCAGTTATCAATTCATATGTCGTGGATGTGTGGATGAGTTATTTTCCTAAAATGTATGAATGTATGCATGTGTGTGTGTTGCTCTATATCATCCATTATGCAGTACAACAACTAGACAGGTAATTAATTAAACAAGGAATATTTACAAACCGAATTTTGTTACCAGAGCAACGAAATTACAGAAACCAAATTGTTCATGACCACGTATCACCTTATCCAACATCAACAAACAAAAGTTTTGATCCAGATGAGTATGAAAAGTATCACCATGTATCACCTAACAGCATAACAACTAGACTAGTAAGACTAACACTATGCAGACGAACACAGAAAATAAAAGAGGCCTGCCACTGTAGTTTTGATCCCTTTCCTTGCATGCTTTTCTTCTTCTCGCTTTCCCATCATTCCTTATCATCATAAGCCTGGCAAGCCATAAATTAACTAGGAGTTTTGTTGCATCATTTGGAAGACGACATTGAGAGCATCCCACTATTGCTGCGGTGGAGGCGGTGGGTCGAGGGTCACGATGGCGAACTCTTCATGAAGACGAGGTGGTTCGCCTCCAATGGCCACGCGCGCGCGCGCCAGGCGGTGTCCTCCAACCTCCACATGGGCACCAAAAGGCACAAACAGGTTGGTATCGCAGGCGAAGTTCGCCATGGAGTACTAGTGGTGGTTCTAGAGAAGAAAAATGTGATCGCAATCTCTGGTGGTGGTGGTTTTTTTGCTACAGTCGTGCGCCAGCAAGATAGGAGATGGGTTTGTTTGCTACAGTTGTGCGTTTTGATGGTGAAAATATCATAATTCTCTATGCTCAAAATCACCATCAATAGCCTCATAATGAAGGGACATAAGCATATCATGAGTATATTTTATCCAATAAATAGTTCCACATGTTCATGGAGTATTTCCTGCAGAACTACTGGAAATGGAGAGAAATGAGCTAGTGGGACCCACGATAGGGGGGTCGGCCGACCACTCTATGGGGCCCACCAGCCATCCCAAGCACCCACATGATAGGAGGGCCCACCTGTCATAGTAAGAGAGTCACTACCCCTCTTGTGCAGGTCGACCGACCCATAAATGGCAACCACCAAGATTTCCAGCCACTCCATGACAAGTGGGCCATGCTTGTTGAAGGTTAGCAGTGGTCCACATGTCACAGGGGGGTCGACCGACCCCTCAAGATGGCTTGGTGGCCACTCCTTTATCCCACCGTCATTTGCATGCCTCCATGCAAAGAAGCACATGTTGCATGCAAAGATGCACATGCTGAATTAAAGAAGCACATGGGCAATTTCTCTCCACCCTTGATCTGAAGGCGGTTGGGATCCAAGGGCTCTAATCACCCATCATGCAGATCGATGATGTGGCGGTGGAGTAGCCCCTACTCCACCTCTACACTATAAATAACCCCTCACTCCCTCTCATTCAACACACCAAGGAGGAGCTACTCATTCTACACATAGGCGAAGCCCTGTTCTACTAGTAGCATAGAAAATAGGGAGAGAGTGAGGAGAGTCTCGAGAAGAGTCGGGCCTGTATGGTGTCTTCTCCAAGTTGTACCTCTACAGATGCGGCCTTCTCTTTTGTAAGTCAGTACATATTCTTTTATGGTAATTGATCTTTAGTTCTAGTAAAGTATTTACTTTTGTTGTTCATTGGTTCACCGCCCTTAAACTAGTAGTCTAATCAATCTTACCGGGATCCGGATTAGAGTAGTAAGATATAGTGTAGACGTGGTGTCTAGGCTATATGCTTACCTGTGTCTGCGGCTTGTCTAACGGTTTGTTTGTGGTACCTAGTAGGGGTGACAGACCTATCTAGGCTTTGATCCCACCACGTTCGCCAAGTTCTTAAAGCGTATTCCTTCTTGTGCTAGATAGTTTAGCACCCTTCTAGCCAAATTATGCTTAGCCTTCTTCCCTATCTCTAGAGTCATTCATCTTCGAACGGAGGTCCTAACTTTTAAGCAAAAATATAAGGAGCCTCTAGGTGCATCATGGGTCCGTTTTATGATCTTGTCTCTTCAGGCCCTAATCTTGCTATACCCGAACCTGTGCCCTTACAACATTTCTATTTAGGTCTTAGCAAAGATTCTACACAATTCCTTGATATAGCCACTATAGGAGCTTTCCTTCATTTATCCAGTAGTGAAACAAGGTCTATTCTTGACAAAATCCTTGAAAATACTCCTTGCACTGGCATTCATGATGAACTCCTTGAGGAAGAAGAGGAAGCACCCCCCAAACAAGAAGAAGAAGTCTTGATAGCTAAATCACCACAAATCCAATTCCAAAATTTAGCTATCAATCCTGAGCCACAAATACCCCAAAGTCCAAATCCTCCAAAGGAAGAAGAAATTCAACCTTTGGATTTCCCTTTTGAAATCGAGGATGATCTTTTCTCTGATTCCGATTTTGGAAACACCTCAAATTTCCCACAGCAAAAGAGATCTTCTAGATCTTCTGCTCTAAACCTTCATTCTCCAAATCATATAAAGGAAATGATCCAAGAGCTCACATCCATCATGAGCAATGAATGGCTTAAGGAGGCCAAAACTTCATTCGAAGTAATTTGGATTATTTGTCCCTCCACAACCATTCGTTGTTTCATGAAAATTTTTGCTTTAGATTCTCTTTACAATCCCACCATCAGAGTGAGCATTATGTTTGATTCTCTGGCATATGCTCTCTTCACGGGCAACGAACCTTTGACTCCAAGTCAGGCTGGACTAACAAGCCAGCTCGGCTTGTTAGGCTCGGCTCGTTAAGATAACGAGCCAGCTCGGCTCGGCTCGTTATCGTAACGAGCCAGAAAGCCAACTCGGCTCGGCTCGTTAGTGAGCTCGAGCTAGCTCGTTAGGCTCGTGAGCCAGACAAAAAAACATATAATATATGTATTTATTTAAATTTTGAGGATAGTAATAATATAAAAGTTGTTTATTCATAAGTTTTAAATTAAAGAAAAATAATATGTATTAATATATTATAGTACTACACTATATATATATATTATATATACTTTATATTATATATAATGCATCTATAATCTATTATTGATTATCCATTATTCATTTAAAAACAAAATAAACTCATATAATCTCAAATTTATAAATTTAAAGTCCAATTATTAACTAATTGTAAAGTGTAAAACATGAAGTCTTATAAAACTAATAAAGTTAGGGTCAATAACTTTGGCTCGTTAGGCTCACGAGCCAGCTCGAGCCGGCTCGCAAGCTGGCTCATTAACTAAATGAGCTAAAGTGCTGGCTCTGCTCGTTGAGAAATATAAACGAGCCAAGTCGAGCCGAGCCATTAATGAGCCGAGTCAAGCGAGCTACCGAGCTGCGAGCTTTTCGTCCAGCCTTAACTCCAAGTGACAAACTCCTAAAGACTCCATCTGGAGAAGTCATCAAGAGTCATGGGATTGCACGCATGGTCCCAATCATAATCAATGAAATCAAAATTCTCTTGAACTTTTATATCTTTGAGATCTCAGATTTCGATCTTCTGATTGGCCACCCCCTTGAAAAGCTTTTACAAGAAAGTCAACATTCGGGGAGCCTTGATGTCAACCTCGGGAAAAGAGTGAACCTTTTGGTTCCCTTAACTCGATCTACCAATTCAAAATTAGAATCAAATCCCGAGTGTCAGCCGATGGAGGAAGTGATGGTAGTGTTTCTTCAAGACTCCTTCGAATCAGATCTTGAAGATGATGCTCAACATTTCATCCAAAAAGATAACTTGGATGAACCTATAGATTTGAAGGAATCTAAACCACCACCTAAACCTCCCATAGAACTCAAACCCTTTCCTTCTGGCCTCAAGTATGCATTCCTCAATGGTGATAGAGAATCCCCGGTAATCATAAGTGATAAGCTTTCTAGAGTGGAGACCCTTAAACACATCACTGTTTTGGAGAAACATCAATCCATTTTAGGCTACTCTCTTAAAGATCTCATAGGGATTAGTCTTGCTTTTTGCTCACATCGCATCCCAATCGATCATGAATCCACACCATCTAGGGAGCCTCAAAGGAGGCTTAACAACATGATGAGAGAGGTTGTGAAGAAAGTGGTCTTGAAACTCTTACATGCGGGCATAATCTACCATGTTCCTTATAGTGAGTGGGTTAGCCCCATGCAAGTAGTGCCTAAGAAGGGAGGAATGATGGTTGTGAAAAATGAGAAAAACGAATTGATCCCTCAACGAACCATCCCACTGGCTACAAAGAAAGATCAGTTTCCGTTACCCTTCATTGATTAAATGTTGGAGCGTTTAGCAAAACATTCTTTCTTTTGTATCCTTGATGGTTATTCGGGTTATCATCAAATTCCCATCCATCCCGACAATCAAAGTAAGACCACCTTCACATGCCCTTATGGGACATATGCATATCGTCGTATGTCTTTCGGCTTATGCAATGCACCTGCTTCTTTCCAAAGGTGCATGATGTCCATTTTCTCTGACATGATTGAACAAATCATGAAGGTTTTCATGGATCTCTTTGTCTATGGAAAAACCTTTGATGATTGTCTTGAAAATTTGGATAAGGTCTTACAAAGATGTGAGGAAAAGCATTTAGTCCTGAACTAGGAAAAATGACATTTCATGGTTCAGGAAGGCATAGTGCTAGGACATAGAGTGTCCAAGCATGGGATCGAGATGGATAGAGCTAAGATAGAAGTCATAGAGCAGCTTCCACCTCCCACGAATGTCAAGGGTGTTAGAAGTTTTCTTGGGTATGCTGGTTTTGGTAGACGCTTCATAAAAGATTTCTCTCAAATTGCTCGGCCTTTAACAAACCTGCTTCCTAAAGATGCACCCTTTGATTTTAATGATGAGTGCTTAAATGCTTTTTATATTCTTAAGAAAGCACTTGTCTCTACTCCAATCATACAACCCCCTAACTGGACACTCCCTTTTGAAATAATGTGTGATGCAAGTGATTATGTTGTTGGTGCCATTCTTGGCCAAACAAAAGATAAAAAGCATGATGCAATTTCATATGCTAGCAAAACTTTGGCAGGACCTCAACATAGTTATGCAACAACTGAAAAAGAGCTCCTAGCTGTTGTTTTTGCTATTGACAAGTTTAGATCTTACTTAGTTGGAGCAAAAGTTATTATTTATACCAATCATGCTGCCTTAAAATACTTGCTCACTAAGAAATATGCTAAACCACGCTTAATAAGATGGATCTTGCTACTCCAAGAATTTGATTTGGAAATAAAAGATAAAAAAGGAGTAGAAAATTTTTTAGCCGATCACTTGTCCAGAATGCAATTCCAAGATGCACAGGACCTGCCGATCAATGACTTCCTAAGGGACAACATGCTCCTCAAGATCACAGACTCTAGCCCTTGGTACGCGAATATTGTGAACTTTATGGTTGCAGGACATGTACCACCAGGAGCAAACAAGAAAAAGCTCATACAAGAAAGTTGAGTACATCTCTGGGATGAGTCATATGTGTATAGAGTATGCAATGATGGTCTGTTAAGGAAGTGTGTCCCTGAAGTAGAATCAATCAAGATCATTGAGAGGTGTCATGTTGCACCATACAGAGGGCACTATGGAGCATTCAGAACCCATGCAAAGATTTGGCAAAGTGGTTTCTTCTGGCCAACCATGTATGAAGATACAAAGAACTTCATCAAGAGATGTGTGAGGTGCCAAAAGCATGGGAACATCAATGCTCGAGATGCAACGCCACTGACAAACAACCTTTAAGTGGAGCTTTTTGACGTATGGGGCATTGACTTCACGGGACCTTTTCCCAAGTCCTGTGGATGTGAGTACATCCTAGTGGTTGTGGACTATGTTTCCAAGTGGGTTGAAGCAATGCCATGTAAAGCAGCAGATGCCAAAAGCTCAAGAAATATGTTTGAAGAAACCATCTTTCCATGGTTTGGAACCCCAAGGCTGGTGATGAGTGACGGGGGCTCCCACTTCATTGAAGGTGGCTTCCGATGCTTCCTAGAAGAGCAAGGCATCCGACACAATGTTGCAACTCTGTACCATCCCCAAACAAGTGGACAAGCAGAAACATCCAACAAACAAATCAAGAACATACTGCAAAAGACAGTAGATGAGATGGGGAAAAGATGGAGGGCCAAGCTACCTGATGCACTATGGGCATACAAGACTGCATTGGCATGTCATCATACCAAATAGTATATGGGAAGACATGTCACCGCCCGATCGAGTTGGAGTTTCGAGCACATTGGGCCATAAATAATTGGAATATGGATCTACAAGCTGCAGAAAGGCATAGCAAAATGCAAATTTTAGAATTAGAAGAATGGAGGGAGAAAGCATACCACAATGCCAAAATATACAAGGAAAGAACAAAGAGATGGCCTGACAAAAGGATAAAGAAAAAGGAGTTCAAGCCAGGAGACGAGGTACTCATGTTCAACTCAACAGTAAGGTTATTTGGACATGGAAAACTTTGAAGCAAATGGGAAGGGCCATTTCAAGTCATCAACACTTCACCTCATGGAGCTATTACACTTCAATATGATGAAGGTAAGGTCTGTATGGTAAATGGCCAACGATTATAAGTTTTCTTTGAACCTGATCAACTAGATGAGGAATAGACATGATTGAATTCAACATTTCCATGATCTAACTTAAAAAAACTTGTCTAGTCCCTTATTCTTATGCCTTGTGTTTTTTCATCTCTTTTTCTTAGTCATGTTTCTCTTTCCAACATTATTCTATGTCTTGCTCCATTCAAATAAATTTTGACTCGCTGGTGTGTCCCACCAGTAGTCCTTTGTGTTTTGACGTTTGTTCTCTATGAAAAAAAGTCAGGTACACCTTCAACGAACTGTGGGGGGGGTTAGTCAACCCCAACCTTCATAAATGCAGGCACCAGAATGGCCAGAGGAACCAAAGTGGGGTCGGCCGACCCCACTATGGATCCCTAGTCCCACCAGTCAGCATCCACACATTGTCAACCTACTTCTCAACTGGTTTGCCAATCATTCCCCTCTTCTTATTTTAACACATTTATTTTCTTTAGTATATTTCCCTTTTAATATTGAATAAAATAAGAAGACCCACAGCTGAAAATAAAATTTTGAAAAGTAACATGATTTATGACATTGTGAAAGGATGAAGCATCATAAAGTGGACTTCTTGCATATGCTTATGCTAGTGGGAAAAATATTTTTATAGGAAAATCATATTGACTAAGTTGTTGACTAATGTGATATAGTTCTTGGCTCATGATTCATACCCTTTCTATTCAGAGTGCTTGGAGATTAATTTATGAAAATGTCATAAAACCATAGTGTCACTTACTCCTCCATAGTGAGAAAATTCCTACCACAGCCATATATGTTCATGCAATGATTAAAGAACCTTCTTTATATGCTACTTGTAGTTGTTTTGAGTTTGGTCAAACCTTGTTGGCCCTTGTTGAGAATTTTGTCATAGTCTCAAGATCAAAATCAATTACACACCACATATATATGCTACTTCTACACTTGGAAGTACGCAACAACATGCCTTTCATTTTCCACAAATAAATGCTTCATGCTTTAAAAGTTTGATCTCTCTCTAGTATTATGTTAGTAGAAGAGGCATGGTCTATGCAAAAGTATAAAAAAAGAAGAAAAAATAAAAAATAAAAAAAATATATGGACACATGAAGGTCCCAAGTATTGAAAAAAATGTGAGCACATGAAGGCTCATGACAAAATGATAGCCATGTCTCAATAGAATAAATTAGAGAGAGAGAGATCAATTCAATAAATAAGCATTAGCTTTTCCATGTACCATGTTCCATACACATGCACATCTTGATCTAGGATTATGACATTTTTCTCCTGGGATCCTTGTTTTGACTTTACAATATATGCAATGCAAGTAGGCTATCTTGTTTACCCCTACCTAAACTCCACATAAGCCATATAGAAGTAGGAGGAAACAAAAGAAGGCAAACTCATGCTATGCCTTGGTAAGGAATCAAACACTCTTGAGTGATCTGAGAGTGCTATATGAGGAGTAAGATGATCTATGTGATTTCCTTTGAAAAACTTATCAAAAACTCCAAGTACTAAAATATGAAAATAGGAAGATGACTTTGCCTTAAGAACTATTCCATTCTTCAACTTCCAAAGGATATATGTTAGACAATGCCACATATCCCACTTGTATAATAAATGTCTTGAAGGAAACTTTATGCCTGCTATATGCCTTAATGATGTTATAGCCATGTTAGCTTTTAACCTTTGCTCGAGGACGAGCAAAGAATTAAGTGTGGGGGGTCTTGTTGACGATGAAAATGTCATAATTCTCTATGCTCAAAATCACTGTCAATAGCCTCATAATGAAGGGACATAAGCATATCATGAGTATATTTTATCTAATAAATAGGGGGGTCGGCCGACCACCCTATTGGGCCCACCAGCCATCCCAAGCACCCACATGATAGGGGGACCCACGTGCAGGTCGGTCGACCCATAAATGGCAACCACCAAGTTTTCCAACCACTCCATGATAGGTGGGTCATGCTTCTCGAAGGTTAGCAGTGGCCCATATGTCATAGGGGGGTTGGCCGACCCCCCCCCCCCCAAGGTGGCTTGGTGGCCACTCCTTGATCCCACCGTCATTTGCACGCCTCGATGCAAAGAAGCACATGTTGCATGCAAAGATGCACATGCTGAATTAAAGAAGCACATGGGCAATTTCTCTCCACCCTTGATCTGAAGGCGTTTGGGATCTAAGGGATCTCATCACCCATCACGTGGATCGATGACATGGTGGTGGAGTAGCCCCTACTCCATCTCTCCACTATAAATACCCCCTCACTCCCTCTCATTCAACACACCAAGGAGGAGCTACTCATTCTACACATAGGTGAAGCCCTGTTCTACTAGTAGCATAGAAAATAGGGATAGAGTGAGGAGAGTCTAGAGAAGAGTCGGGCCTATCTGGTGTCTTCTTCAAGCTGTACCTTTGCAGATGCAGCCTTCTCTTATGTAAGTCTGCATTTGAGATTCTTTTATGGTAATTGACCTTTAGTTCTAGTAAAGTATTTACTTTTGTGGTTCATTGGTTCACTGCCCTTAAACCGGTACTCTAATCAATTTAATCGGGATCCAGATTAGAGTAGTAAGATATAGTGTAGATGTGGTGTCTAGGCTATACACTTACCTGTGTCTGCGGCTTGTCCAACGGTTTGTTTGTGGTCCTAGTAGGGGTGACAGACCTATCTAGGCTTTGATCCCACCATGTTCAACCAAGTTCTTAAAGCGTAGGCCTTCTTGTGCTAGGTGGTTTAGCACCCTTTTGTTGCTAAGTGGCTTAGTGGCCCGAGGTGAACAACCTTTGTATCTTACCTTGCCTTTCTAGTTTCATAACCATAGAAGATCTCTCTACCCAACCTATCATAAACCCCTTATGTCATCATAGGATGAACTTACTTCTTTGTTAAGTACACTTCACGTTCCCAGTGGATTCAATACCCTGGAATACTCTTGGGTCAAAGCTACCTTGACAGCAGTGCTCTTGTGGTTTACCCTTTGCGCCACCTTTGGTGTCAACAGTGCGCCGGACTGAGAGTTCAAGAGAGAAGACAATTGTGCTTCCCGAGGGTGACGACGGGGGAGGTCAGAAAAACACTCGAGTAGTTTCCCCTTACCGGGGAAGCAACGACAGGGGCAATTTGGTCCTCCAACAATCGTTGGGCCTCCAAACACGCCCTGGCCTGAGAGTAGCAGCTACGGGCCCACCTCTCCTCTCCTGATTACCTTGCTAACCATGCTTGTACTCTTGATCCTGGTTTGTACAACCAAAAACTAAATAATCACATGAGTTGACATAGTACAACAAATTTTTAAGTACAAAACAATAAATTTGATCACATAGTGTATGTTACATCTCCATGGCATCAAATAGACAGTGTTTGCTTCACAAATTACATTCAATGACAACTAACCTAATCAACATCATTACAATCCATGGGGTCTCTATCATCGTCACTGCAATACTCTAAAATAGTGTCATCCTCACCATCTTCGTCATCGCTATCTTCACCAATGTCTTCGCCCCTTCTATTGATAAGAACATGTAAATATCCAGGAATAGTTGTAGTTTCTTCTTATAAACGCTGGTATACTGGTGTAGCTCATCTAAGCCATCATCATCGTCATCTTCAAGAACAGTTTTGTTATCAGAAGCTATCTCATCTTGGTGAGCAAGTGGCACATCAGTTTCATTGACATGAAAACAGCTCCTGTGTTCAAATTTTTGCACAACAGACCAATTTTTACTAAACATTTTGTCCTCCACATAGAACACCTTTTTTGATTGGGTTGCTAGTATAAATGGATCTGACTGGTACCAAAGCCTCTCAACATTGATGGATCTAAAATAGCCATCATCTCTAATGGCTCTACCTTTGCCTTCTTGACTGAACCAATCACACCAACAAAGTACTACCGTTCTTTGAAATTCCAAATTTGAGTCATAGTTCAACTCAATTATCTCTTTGAGATGACCATAAAATTTAGTCCCCATTATGTGATCCATCAACCAGCACACCAGTATTTTGTGTCCTCCTCTGTCTGTCACATTCGACAATGTTGTATCAAACACCATTGACAATGCATGATGACCATATCATCACTCTAAGGTCAGGACGACATGATAATGCATATAACCCTTCACTAACCTCTTTACGATTATCCTTCCACTCTTGCCTCATCTGAAAAAGCAAAATAGAAAAATATACGGTGAAAATTTCAAAAAAAATGAAAATAACAAATAAAGGATGGCATGTCAATTCTAAAACAACTTACCTAACACCTAAACCAAGCAGGAAATTCCTTTTCCAACCCCTTCTCTCAACATCAAGGGTTCCATATGATCTTTCTGTAACTCTTCTCTGAACTTGCTGCACCCATGGTACAAAATATAATGGTCAAACAAGTTAAAAAATAAGCTATGCTAAAATTAAGTAAAGTTGTTCAGCAAAGTTACACAAAAGTACTCACCACAAGTATGGCTCTACCTCATCACAATTGTTTAGCACATACGAACAAAGCTTGTCAAATTCTTGTGCTTCAAGATGTGTCTGTCTATTGGTTCCCAATAGTTGAACACCATGACTAAAAATAGGAAGGTCACCCTTTGTTGTTCCCTCCCCTTTGTCACCATCTCGATTGAATCTAGTGACAACATCTTCCATGTACCTTGAACAAAGGTCAAGGCCTCATTAGCTATGTATGCCTCAGCGATGAATCCTTCAGGTTTAGCGCTATTCCTAAAATACCCCTTGAAAGTGCCCATTTGACGTTCGATCGGGAACATCCATCCATATTGCACAGGACCTCTAAAGAGTGCTTCATCTGGTAGATGGACAGCCAAGTGGACCATCACATCAGAAAATGCAGGAGGAAATATTTTCTCCAACTTGCATAGGATGACTAGAATGTCTTCTTTCAGACGTTTGAGTACATCAACCTTCAATTTCCTACTACAAATCTCTCTAAAAATTAATCCAACTCTGCAACTGCTTCATAAATGCCCTTGTGCACTTGTCCTTAGAGACCGACTGGTAAAATTCTTTGAAGCAGGACATGGCAATCATGGGTTTTCAAGCCCTAAAGCTTGGAACCATCTGCACTAATGCATCTTGCAAGGTTGGAAGCATATTCATATGGAAACCGAATACCTTCTAGAAATTGAAAAAACTCTTGTGTTTCTTTTTTCTCAAAGGAATACCATGGTGTTGGCATGGAAACTGAATTGTCATCATCTTGTTCTAAATGCAACTCAAGTCTTATGCCCATATCCTGCAGATCAAGTCTACTCAAGTCTTATGCCCATATCATGTAGATCAAGTCTTGCATTAACTGTATCCTTATTCTTGCCCTCAAGGCAGAGTATTATGCCAGAAGGGCATCACATATATTCTTCTCGATATGCATCACATCAAGATTATGTGGCAACTTCAAGTCTTTCCAATAAGGTAGTTTCCACAAAGTGGACTTGCAGGTAAACAACTTTGTCTCAGTATCCTTCTATCCACGCTTCCTTTTCTTCGTACCTCTAGCATCAACAACGGGATTACCAGGACACACATCTTTTACTTTCTCCAGATACTCCAATGTCTCCTCCATACTCAACTTTTGTGGCTCGCCACGGTTTTCACGGTGCCCATCAAAGACCATGCTTCTTCGATACTTGTGATTTTTTGGAAGGTAGCGACGATGTCCAATGTAACATATCTTCCTCCTAATAATCCTTGACAATGGATCTCAATTGCAATAGATACATGCATAGTAAACTTTAGTGATTCTCCCTGACAGTACACCCAAAGCTGGATAATCATGGATGCACCATAGAACTACAGCACGAAGGTCAAACTATGAACCAGTCAATGCATCATAAGTTTTGACACCCACCCAAAGTTTTAACAAATCCTCAATAAGAGGTTCTAAAAATATATCAAAGTCCTTGCCTGGAGACTTTGGTCCTGGGATGAGCAATGCCATCATACAGTTGGTTGCATCTGTGCATGACCATGTAGGTAGATTGTATACCTTTACATGTACAAGCCACATGCTATAACTACTGCTCATGTTTCCGAATGGATTGAACCCATCTATAGCTAAACCAAGCCTTAGGTTCCTTGCATCATCAGGGAAACTCGAAAACACATCATCAAAATCTTTCCAGGCTTCGCCATTGGCTGGATGGCTCATTTCATTTTCCACAGGAACCCGGTTATCCTTGTGCCACCTGGTCTGCTCAGATGTTGCTTTGTTTGCAAAAGACCTATTAAGCCTTGGTATAATAGGAAAATACCTCAAAACCTTCTTTGGAAGTCGCTTGATAGCATCTCCATGTACCCACCTAGATTCCTTGCATTTTGGGTAGATGTCATGTTTTTCATGTTCTTTGTGAAACAGAAGACAATTATTGTCACAAACATCTATTAACTCATATCCATGGCCCAATTATTTGATATACTTCTTTGCTTTTTCATATGAATCTGGAAGACCTATATTAGGGAATGACCCTGACAATAACTTGAAGATTGCAATGAATCCTATGTTGTTGATCCTATAGAATGATTTGATATGCAACATCCTTACTAGAAAAGAGAACCTAGACTGAGCAGAACTGGGGCAAAGAGCATGTTTTGCATCTTCAAGAATTTTTACAAACTGAGGTTGCTCTCCATATTTTTCTAGAGCTGTGTACAAGTCTGCAAGCATCTCTGTCATACTCTGCTCATCTTCATCGTCAGGCTCATCCACATCCAACACATCACCAAGATTGTTAGGTTCATCTACAGCACCTACATATTCCACAACATCAACATCAAGAGGCTCTCCATGGTGTATCCACCGAGTATATGTAGCTGACCATCCATGAAGATAGACATGGTTATGCACGTCTTTCTAACTCAATGAAGACTGCTTCAGACAATTGCGACAGGGGCAGGGTATATGATCATCTGCATTGAATCTATCTTGAACAAAAGCCATGAACTTATCAACACCATCGTTGAAGGAATCACTGAACCGAGTAGCATGAATCCAACATCTGTCCATCTATTGAATGCAACAAGAAGTACATCTACCAGTCTTGATCAAAGAAACTTTGAAATGCTAATATCATGAACACAATGGGAGAGGACAATACCTTTGCACCCCGAGCTCGTAGCTGGCCGCCATTTGAGCCGATGAAAGAGCTAGCAAATAACACTCAGAAGTTGACCACCTAGGATGCTCCACATCATGGCATGGTGCATGGCGGCTGCCCACCAGCGCAACCGGAGCACCTGTAGCGGCGGTGGCCAAGCCTATAGTCAGAGCGGCCCACCGGAGATGCGTGCGTGAGCTAGCATCATGTCGGACCTATAAGACGGAGAGGTCCACCGGAGTACCTGCGGCGGCGGCGGTGGTGGTGGCGGTGTCGGCGATGTCGGCAGCGGGGATGGATTTAGGCACAAATGAGTGATGAGGGGAATGGTTTTGCTGCCATGCTATATGAACTAATTAAACTCTAATAAAAAGATAAAGTTCCCTCCTCGTAACACGTCTAAACTTTGTCCTACTGGTTAGCCCAGCCACTTCACAACTCTATGGTGTCGGGTTTGATTCCTTGGCACGCTAATTTTTTTTTAGAAAATTTGAGTTTTTTTATGACAAAAATAAAAACTGATAGGTGGGACCTCGATGTTGGAATTACTGAGTTTCACATCTATGACGAAGTGCAGAGCATATGTGTGACGATTTTTTTCAATCCGTCATGAATGAACAAGTGGGTTGATGGCCAAACCAATCATTCATGACGACATCCATAATTTCATCATTAATGACCCTAGTTCTGTGACCAAAATTGAGATCGTCATCTTGAAAACATCATGGATGTAGGATATTCTTGTAGTGGTTCATCCGTGGACCTCAAGCATAAAGATTTAGAGGAAGGGAACCTAACAGGTGGGAGGTGGAAGAGGCAAATGTAAGAGGTGAGGATGAGGATAACCCTTCATCCCCTAATAAGGAGGTCTAAGTGGACATTTTCACTTAGCCCCTCGATACCTGAGAGAACCACCTAGCCCTAGGACATTGTGATCCAACTCTGCGAATCTTCTTCATCTTTTTTATCGGACAGCCCCGCTTCCTGCCTGGACTTGTCATCGCCTCAACGCAACCTCCAGGATTCTGCCATGTGTCGCCCCTGTTTCCTCGAAAGCTCCGCCCACGTTTTGAGGCCCAAGCCCGTAAACCAGTCCACTAGTGGCTTTCAGCTCAACCACCAAACCTCGAGTTTTGAGGCCCAAACTCAAAAATTGTCCTCCGATGGTTTTGAGGCCCAAACCATCAAACCGCTCGACACGTTCCACCACATCCTTGTCCAGCTGAGCACCAAGTCCTCATGAACCTTCCCGCTCGACTCGCTCGTCCGCCGTCTTGACTTGGTCAACATGGTCTACACCATGTCTTCTCGCACTTGTCAATGCCAAGTGCCAACCACCATGGCTAGTCCTCCGGCCCTTTGGTCCCTCGGTTCGAGCCTCATGTACACCCATCACCACTCTTAGTCCATCGGCACGACACGCCTCTACTCGACCTTCACCTTGCCATCGACTACCGTCTCCGAGCTCGACACCTACACAACAGAAGCTGATAGACAAGCAACTTTTTGCTTTCGCAGTGGATTAGTGAAACCGCTGAAACTAAAATACTCAAATGTTGAACAATCACTCATCACTAAAAATGAACATCGTGGGCACATATCAACCATGTGTAAGTAATCTCCCCCTTGATGAGTGCATTGTCAACACCAAGGCATTTCGGCTTGAGCTAGCGAAGGTAAAGCTCTCGAAATGACCAAAAGCCAAACAAAGCAAAACGAGGTCACTTGAAAGAGGCAAAGCATCCAAAACTTGGTCCCCAAAGACCTGGGCAACGACTCGATGCAACCAAGAAAAATCACAACTAGCCCTCTTAAGAGGCAGAAAAAGGGGTCAACACCGATAGCAAAGCTCAAAATACAAATTGGAATCCAAGGAACCATATCAGACGCCAAAAGAGAAGCTAGACCCTCCAAAAAAGGCAAAGACTCAACACATCTAGCAAGAACTTCCCCTAGACAAATGTAGCCGCTCAAAAGAGTGCAAGGATGTGTCATGATGCCAATTAGCTATTGAATAGCTATCCATACAAATCTCTCCCCTTTCGTGGATGCATTCTCCCCATTGATGTGATTTCTCCCCTTGAATGAAGGGATGAAATGCAATCTCTCCCTTAGGTGGATGAGATGAAATGCAGAAAATTCTCCCCCTTGTTGACACATGCACTAAATCAAGACCGCTCTCCGACTACAAATGCCATGAATGCACAAGCTTCATAAATAGAGCTAGCACAATAAAATGATGCTCTAAGTGATGTGATCCTATGAGAAAAGCATAAGAGCTACAAGTGCTTAGCAAAGGCTCAAGTTGAGCAAAAGATCACTCATGAAGCTAAAACTAGATAGGAGCATGTGTGAGCAATTAATGAAAATCACCACTAAACTAGCATCTATTATGGTATAAAAGATAAGATCAACCTAGAGCAATTTTATGCATACTAAGTAAACTATCCCTAGCAAAGATCAAACATCATGTCAAAGACCCCATTACTTGTACCAAGTCAAAATTATGAGAGTTTGTAGCATAAACAAGTTTTGAGGTTAAAAGGATGTGAATGCAAGAGGTTGTAATCATAGTTAAGCCACTTATCAACCAGGCGAAGCCAATGTCAAAAGACAATTAGAAGCTTAAAGCACCGGTTTCGGTCATACACTACACTACTCAAGTTCATCTCAAAGTGCAAAGAGAAGCAGTCTCGATACAGTGATGTGCTAACTTCTGAAAACCCATCTCGATCTTATCAATTCAGTAAACACTTAGAGCTATGATCATTTTATTACCAATTTAAGCACAAACAAGGTATTTCTAAGGACGTGAATGATTCAATGTAAGAGCCATAGCAATCTAGCATACACAAGATAGCAATAGGGATCTCAATAAAGCCCTATACATACTAGTTGCCATTCAGAGGTGAATATAGAATATAATCAGTTTTAAAAGCCTTACTAGCTTAGCTCAAGCATGTATCAAGTGATCAAAATGAGTCTAAGCTAAGCATCAACATAAGCACATACACGAACTCAAATAGAGCATAGTTTCATTAGGCTAGTTGTATACATGAAGCTCAAAATGCTTTATCATACATGATGCTATGAGATGCGAATGTAATAGGATACAAACTAAAAGAAAAAACAAAAGCCAAAAAAATAAAAATACTAAGATACAAAGCTTCCCTCAACTAAAAATGGAAGCAAACACCCAACTCCCCTCACAAACGAGAAAATGTAGCTTGGTCTAAAGGTTTTTTGAGGATATTGGCAAGCTGGTTATGGGTGTCAACATGGAGAAGGTCAATGTCTCCCTTCTCATAGTGGTCTCTCAAGAAATGGAACCTCGCATCAATATTCTTTATTTTGGAGTGGAGAACAAGATTCTTGGCTACATTAATGGCACTCGTGCTATCTCAAAGCAAGGTCACTCGCGTGAGCTCTAAGCCAAAATCCCTCAAGGTAGCTATCATTCAAAACAATTGAGAGCAACAGCTAGTGGCGGCAACGTACACAGCCTCTGTGGTGGATTGGGTGATGCTAGACTAGCTATTTGTGAGAGGACCAAGATACAGATCTAAGAAATTGATGTGTTATAACACCCCAGGTGTTATCATAAGATAAACAATAGTTAAACTCAGATGAATTAAGCCAAGTGTTGATCAGAGGCTTTTAATTAAAAACTTTTTGGAAAAGGGATGATGAAGGTGCTTTTTCATGATTCTTTACATCCTTCTATGTCTATCTTGATAACCGGAGAAGTTTTGTGAAGATTGAGATTTAAGGGTTACATGGAACAATAAGTTTCATTCTTTATATTATTTCTTTAATCAATGGATGGATACATATGAGTTCAACCAAACCCTACAACGATGCTCAAACAACTCTATTTCATCTCAAAAAAAACCAGGAAAGGTTCATGTTGACCCAGTGTCAAGAAAACACTTTAGTCGGATCAAAATCCTAATTGAGGCCTTCTCGGTGGATTTCTGTGGTCATGTTAAAAATTCAATTTATGAACAAGATATGAGATTGATCCTTTAAACAAAGTTGAAGTTCGTAATTTTTAGAAGAAACTTTATTCTTGGACCAAGCCCTGATTCAATCTCTAAGGGTCTCAAAAAGTTACATCAAGTTCAATGTTGAATTGGATTTTCTGAAAAATTCTAAGTCCTGGAAAAGCAGTGATAAGTTGCATTCTTTGCTATATTTGTGTGTCTAAGTTCATATGGAAACTCACTTTGATTTCTTAATATGAGTTGAAGTACTACTCATAAAGAAGACAATAAATCAAGTTCCACAATTTTTGGAGCTCGTTTGGATCCTCAAAAGCAAATTCAAACACAGCAAAAGTTAATGTTTTTGGAAGTTATTTGGATTCCGGATTTTCAAATTTAAAGATCAATCTTTGGGAGTTGATAATTCTCAAACCGTTGAGAATTTAATCAAAGTTCTTCAATGAAAGTTGTTCTTTTCGAATTGCTCTACAACATGGTGCAATCGGTTGATCAAATTGACAAATGGTTTGGATTTCCGAAGGGATTTAAGTTAGTGGCTGTTGACACAAAAAGCGTCAGGATCTGCGAACACCTCGGGCTTATACCCAAATTCGATATCCAAAGGTGTGCCAGTCGATTTGACCAGTTAATCGACAAGGACGATAACTAGAACAAGATCTGAACGAGACAACGACGATGCGCCCGGATGTCAAGGCTCAAACTTTATCAGGATAACTAGAGTAGAGCTGAACGAGACGACAGCGATGCGCCTAGACGTCAAAGCTCAGGTTACTCCTACGCGGAACTTGCAAGGGTTGACGGAGATCGAAGAGATGCAGCCCGTCGAAGCTTGAAGAACTCGTAAACTAAGTCTAATGCGATAAAAAGTAGAGTTGCTGAAAAAGTAAATAAGAGTAATAGATTTATTTTGATATATGATTGATTGTTTATTCCACGACCCCTAGGTACATATTTATACCCCAGCAAAAGGAGTTGTAGACAGACACGACTCATATCTTTCCTAAACAAAACTCCTATTTTTAAGGAAACAACTGACTCATGCAAGAGTCGGACTCAAACTTCTATAACAATACTGGTATGAGATCACCAGTTTCCTTATGTCTTCTCTTCGATGAAACTTTCCATCGGCAGACTCTTCAATCCGCAACTTCCTTCTATTGCCATCGGCAATCCCCTGCTGACGTCAACCGCCACGTCACCCTGTGCCCATCGGCATCATCTCCTTATCGGTAATACCTTCCAATCGGCAACTCTTCACCTCCACTGGTAACTTGTCTTTACCAATTAACTCCTATCGGCAAGAATCGTCCAGCTTCCATCGGCAACAAACTTATCCCTTTCGCAGCATTCACTCTCATCGGTAACATTGACCGATGACCTTCCGATGCCGATAGAAAACGGCTACCGATCAATGCAAGTCTTAGCTCATTTGACACATGACGAAAAATGGTGTCAACAGTGGCATTTTTTGTAAATACATTTAAAGATTTGAGCAGTTTTGTTGGTGGTGGGCATGGGAGCTCAGCCATGGACACCTGGCTCGTACGTGTCCTCTCCTCCCGTCGCTCGCGTTCGCCTGACCGACGCGTCAGCCTGGGCGTTCGGGTTACCCGATCTTTTCGGGTCGGGTAATTCGGGTAATTCAAAATCCGGATAATGAAAATTGTTACCTGATATTAGCCTCGAAAAAATAGTACCCGCAATTTTGGGTACCAGATAATTTGGGTTCGGGTTGGGGTATTACCCGATATACCCGAATTTATAGAAATCAATAAACTAGATAAAAATTTAGTAGCAATTTATACATAATTTAAGCATCAAATATATAGAATTTCAACAACAATTTATAGAGAATAATACATTATAATCATTTGTTCAAAAGCGAGGGTTATATTTTAATAGAGTGACAAGTCCAAGTGTTCAACTAATAATACATGATAAATATAAAGACACGTACAAAACTTTGGGTAGTCCGGGTAGTCGAGTGGGGAGGGGGGAGGGGAAATTGGGAGCCCGGCTCCCAGCTCTCGGTCTCCCTCTCATTTTCTCTCCCTGTCCCTCCGGTCTTGCTCTCTGCTCACCCTCTGCACCCGCTCGCCGATGCCCGCGCTGCTGGCCGCGGCTCTGCCTCGCCCGACACCCTTCCTACGCCTCCTTCCTGCTGCCTCCTATGGACAGCTCTTCCGCCTCCTTCATCCCTGCTGGTTGCTAATACTAGTCTCTCCTCCTTCCTTGGTCTCTAAACCTACTCGGCTATGTAATGAGAGCTTAAATCCATGGTTCCCATGAACATCTCCCGGTAAAATCAAGAAGAAGGGTATGTGTTGGTAAGGGAAGCTCTTTGTGGTTCTTTTAGCATATATGGCATGACTCATAGATTTACACATAAGGGCCTAGTTGATGGTCGTTAGGATTCCTGATTGTTGATGGTCGTTAGCGTCAACTTTTAATACAATTATAAACATGATAAATGGATCAATCACATGAAAATAATAGAAATATAGGGGGTTATCTAACAAATTTCACGAGTTTTGGTATTTCATTATTTTCCAGGGACTATTCCAGAAAAGCATAATAAGGAAAGCAAATCAGAATAAAGATAGGAATAAATCCACGAAGATATGGTTACCAATTTACTCAAGAAGGATCTAGAAGGCACCTAGAGGAAGCGGAGCCCGAAACCCCTGTATGTGGGGTCGGGCGGCATGGCCCTAGGCCCACCTGGGCCTCCCTTCAGGGAGGTACTTCCACCGCCTTAGAGGAGTCATCTAGGCCCTATGTTAAGTCGGTTTGATCCAACGGTCATCATGCATCCCACCGGGCTATAAGTATAGGGCAGACCCCCCTTGATGGAGGCATTCAATCTCATTTAGTTCAACTCAATTCATTGAGAGATCCATCATAGGTGAGAGGTGTCCCCTGAATGGACAACCTCTCTAGATTTTAGTTCTTAGATCTAGATAATAGAGAGATGGGGAGAGAGGGAAGAGTTGTGGAGGAGGTACTGGCCTGTCGGTGCTTCTTCTTCGGCTTGTACTTCGGCAGGATCAAGCTCTTCCTTAGCTTGTTCCTGAGATGTCTTCAGTAATCGACTTCTGATGTAAGTAAGATTTTGTTTATATTGCTCTTCGGTTCATGGCTCTTTTGAGTGCTTTAATCCTTATGCATGCTTGGGTTAGAGTTTTATCATAAGTGTAAGTGTGGTACTTAGACTTAGGTAAACATGAATGTCCCCTATAGTCCGGACGGTGGTAGATCGCGTACGTGACATGTGCGTTGAGTCCTCTATAGTCCACCTCCCATTTATAGGACCTCACAGGCTATATAGTTATCTAAGTTGTGGCATATTCTGTTTGCGACCCTTCTAGATAATGGCCCCCAGATGAATCATAGAAGACATATCTTTCCCAAGGTAGAATTAGAAGACCTAAGTTATCCTCTCTATACTCCTATTATCGACGTTATCCTTGATTACCGTTTCCAACCAAGTTATCTTTAGTTTAATCTTTACCTTATACCTTAGTTTATATCCGAGTTTATATCTACCCCTTTTGGTTAAGTTACCACGTAGTTGATCTCACATGTTTCCCTGTGGATACGATATTTAAAACCTCTAGGTAAAATTCTACAATGATATTTTGTGCGCTTGCGGAAATCTTTCATATTCTCTTGCACTTAACGAATGTCAACAAGCATTTTTGGCGCCATTATCGGGTAAACAGTTGCTGAGTTGACTACGAAC
>CM039121.1:24128713-24168676 GCA_022036555.1 Microstegium vimineum | reverse complement strand
TTATTAAAACAATTAAAGTATATTTCATAAGCTTTCCAATTTATTAAAGTTCATATTTCTAGGTGGTCTATATCTCAAGATATAGCTGTTCTAAGTTAAGTGTGAAATCTGCTACTTTGTTTAAGATGCTTGCAATAGAGATTTGTCTTTTCCATAAAGGTTTCTATACTTAAATGGAATGAAATTTGTACAGTAGAATAGTGAAAGCATATGAAAGCCACTGCAATTTTGGTAGAATTTATTCTGCATTTTTGATATATGTTCATAATTCTACCTACTTATCCAAATAAATTAAGAAAATGTGTTCAAAGAATTTATTTAGTAATAGACACTATGTTTTATAGTATTCATTAGTCATGTGTGACATGTTGATAAAGTTGGTCTTGTCCAATTATGTGTTTGCAACATAAGTTAATATTATTTATTGCAATTATTAGTTTCTGAACAGTTCTTGGGGCTATGCAAATTACCCCATATTAATAATGTTTTTCTAAACATCTTGAATATAACAAAGTTGTAGATAACCCACGTATCTAGCTGATGTTAGAATTTGGTGGCATTTGGCCAAGTAGATTATGATTTATGCATGTTTCAAGTTGGTGATCAGAGATGACTGCTCTCTGTTTTCAGGAATAGGTTCTGCAACTTTGTGTTTTCGACTTAATTAACTTGAGGATCATGTTATGATAGTATTAGATTAAATGTAAATAATTTCATAAGCTTCCAAGATGTTTTCTTGCAAGTCATTTGGATTTATAGAACTCTAGATATGATTGATTTATGAAGTTACTATTTGTTGTCCTGAAATTACTTGAGTAGTTGATTGTTGTAGCTTTTTTTTGATTAATTAAATCTAGTAACTAATCTTGATTGCTTGATGCTCAATAAAGCTTGACTTAAGTCTTCTGGTGTGTCATGTTTGAAGTACTTAGCATGTCCAACCTTTATGCTTAATGGTATTAATTAATTAAATAAAAGTGCCCAAGTCTTGTATGACCTCTTTGTTCACTTGAATGGTTGTTTGTGATGCAACTTTGTGTTACCTTTTCCTTGCATTTATACATTTTCATCTTTGCATCTCATTAAGGTACGATAGATTCATATGTGATGGATAGTATCGAACCAGAAGACGGTGATTGGAGGGTCTAGCCGAAGCCGTATTGATGAATAAATCCAGAAGATGGATAATCTCGGAATTCTAATGTCGTTCATCGATGCTCACCAAGCGAGTATCATCTAACAAACACTGACTAGTGTTCTTACCCATGCTAGCCCTGGTGCATTCAAACCCTATCTTGTATATTTCAAAGTTTTTCTTTAAATACACATATGGTTAATTATTGCATGGTTACTATTCAAATAAATTCCTACTTCATGAATAGATTATTCCTGTACCTTGATACTGTTTTAAAATACGAATGATACTTTATGCTTCTTAGCAATGCTTAGACCAATTAAGTTATATGATTTCCTATCATCTGCCAGAATAGGTGATAACTTGATTGCCTCGACAATGATTCTGATTTTGAGAAGGATAGTGTATTGCTTTGGCAAAGGGCTATGTCTTAAAAAGAAAATGATGGAATGTTGGAAGTAATAATCAGGACCGGGTGGACACGGTGTTTGGGAGCCATCAGTGGTGACTGGTGAGTGGGTTCTCTTCGCCTGTGTCATTATGGCCTTGCCATTGTGAATGTCTAGGTTGTGACTTTTGAGTACTGGTTACATACTTTGGAAGCTGGACTCTGGCTATTTCAGTCTGAGAACGGTTAATCCGCACTGGAATAGGGAGAGTAGTGTGTTACCCTCCTGGCTCGTGGAGTAGGGAGGAGGTGTACTATGCTCTCGGGTGGCGGAACCCCGGTCTTCGATAGAGGATCTAGGGAAAGGTAGACATATGTGTGCTTTAGTGTTGCATATATCATGTGATAAGGAAGCCCCAGCTGGGTTAAACCGATTCGAATCATCGTGTTCCTCGGATAAGGAAACATGACCCTGATCTCCACATCATAGTTAATGAAACTTAAACTGGATACTGATGATTCCTTTCATGGATGGTTCGTTACCTCGTTATCGATCAAAAATTTAGATCGATACTTGAGTAACTTTTTATGTGAAACAAATGAATCTCAATTGTTTTACAAAATGCTCATTTATGCAAAATACTTGATTCTTGCAACCCCCACCTTGAATCCTATTACTTGCATACGTTTATATATCCACCACAATTTATTTGTCGGCTAAGACTTGTTGAGTACTCCCGTACTCAGGGTTTGTTAACCCTTGTTGCAGATGAAGTTCCTCTTTGCGGTGGGTACGGCTTCGTGCTGTAAGATTAGTCTTTGTGTGACTCTTGGGCAGAGTATCTGGTTTGTTTATCTTATAAGCTTTACCACTTGGCTTGATGTAGCAATGACACTTAAGTTATGTTTCAAAACTATGGTTTGTAATATAACTTTTTATAAGACTTCCGCTATCTATGTAAAACACTGAAATGTAATTTATTACAGGTTCACTTCTGCAATATCTGTAATGTGGATCCTCCTCGGAGAGAGGTGGATGACTCAGTTGAATCTGACAACACCTGAAAAATCTTTTAAAACTTGGATCGTTTGTTTGGGGTTAAATTTGGTAGGACGATAATCCTGGCAAGTGGGCCCTGTTCTTGGAAGATTCTGTCACACATGTCCCCGACGTGGACTTACGATCAAGATGGCAACCGGCAAAATTGGCATCAGAATAGCCGCAAAGAGAAAGGGAGGAGGAGGTCGAAAACCACAAGCCAAACTTGGGGGTAAAGCGGAGGTACCTCATGATTCGTTTCACCGCCTGCTTGTGTGAGGTGCGTGGCGACGCCTGAAAGCACACACACAAGCAAATGGCGAATTGGATGTCTGACCGAGTCACAGTCAAGTAAAGAAGCGACCTGATAATACTCCGGTACTCCATTTGATCCACTAGCTCTCCTTCCTCGTCAGCATCCACGGCCGTAGTGGTCGACATGGGCATCGAAAGAGGCTTGGCCTCACCCATGTCAAACTTCTTCAATATGTCCTTGGTGTACTTGCCTTGGTGCACAAACATCCCTTCCTGGGTTTGCTTGATTTCCAATCTGAGGAAGAACATCAACTCTCCCATCATGCTCATCTCAAATTTCCTACTCATAAGATCTGCAAACTTGGCAACAGAGCATGAGAAGAGCCACCAAAAATGATATCATCCGCATAAATCTGGACTAAGAGAGAATCGTTGCCTTGCTTGAGGAGAAAAAGTGTTTTATCGATCGATCCCATTTTAAAACCCTTTGCAAGTAAGAAATATCTTAACCTATCATACTAGGCTCTAGGGGCTTGTTTCAAACCATACAAAGCCTTATGAAGTTTAAACACATGGTTTGGAAACTTGGGATTTTCGAAACCCAGGGGTTGTCTAACATAGACCTCTCCCTCTATATACCCGTTCAAAAAGGCACTCTTGACATCCATCTAAAACAACTTGAACCCCTTAGAAGCCGCAAAAGCTAAATGGATCCTAATGGCCTCTAAACAAGCAATAGGGGCAAAGGTCTCCTCATAATCTATCCCCTCTTTTTGACAAAACCCTTGGGCTACTAACCTAGCCTTGTTTCTCACTACCACCCCCATCCTCACTTTGTTTGTTTTTGAAAACCCATTTGATATCTATGGGGTGGCACTCTGGTGGAGGTGGAACTAAAACCCAAACTTGGTTTTCCTCAAAGTTTCTAACTCCTCATGCATAGCATTGACCAAATCCGGATCCATCAACGCATGTCCAACATCTCGAGGCTCAAAAGACGCGACAAAAGCGGAATGAGCAAAGTGAGAGATATGATAGGACTTGGACCACGTGACTCGTCAGTCAATGTCGTCGATGATGTTCTTGAGCGGGTGCTGTTGCTAGATATGTCGAGGTGCTCTCCTGGAAGAAGTAGCCTCCCCTCGACTGCAGCTGGTGCTCCCTCAGGTGCAATGGGCAATGACTGAGGAAGCGGCTCGAACGGCCCCCAAGTGGTCAAAGTAGTCAGGTCGGGGCCGTGAGCGGACGTTGTCGTCGCAGGGTCGACGGGGGCAGCCGGTGGAGTCGGCTTGGGATCACCCTAGCTAGCATTGTCCTGCTCCTCCTCCACAAAGATGCTAGTGCCCAAATCATCCTCACCTACATGCTCAAAAGCAGTCAAAAAACAAGGCATAGTCTCATTGAAAGTACTCGGTTAGTCTCAAGGTTAAGTATGCGATAAGCATGAGAGTGAGATGCATTAACCAAGAAAGATATCGTCTGAAGACCGAGGTTCGAACTTGTGAAGCTTACCTTGCTTGAGGATGAAGCACTTGCACAAAAATAAATGCGATTGGAGACATAACAAGCAGAATTGATCGCTTCGGCCCAATACCTCCGAGGAGTCCTATGCTCATCGAGCATCATCCTAGCCATCTCAACAAAGGTTTGATTCTTGCGTTCAACAACACCATTCTGCTGGGGAGTGTGAGGAGAGGAAAATTGGTGATGTAAACCCAAAGAAGAGCAAAGGTTTGCAAATTGAGCATTCTTGAATTCGGAACCATTGTCACTGCATATCGCTCTTATGGCATGCTTGGGTAGCTCATTTTGCAACCTCATAATTAGATCATGCACATGCATAAAAGCCTCATCCTTACTCCCCAAAAAGAACACCCAAGAGTATCTCGAGTAGTCAACAACGACTACAACCACATACCACTTTCCTCCCTCCGACCTAACCCGAGCTAGACCCACTATGTCCATGTTTAAGAGCTCGCCAGGTTGTTTGGTCATAATCTCAGTCACCGGACGATGGGAAGTGGCAACCATCTTGCCATGCCTATAGGGATGGCAAACCAAGTCCTTCTCGAACTTTAGCTTTGGCAGTCCTTGGATAAGGTCCATCGAGCTAAGTGTTGCAAGCAAGTTGAAGCTTAGATGTCCCAGTCTCCTATGCCACTTCCAAAGATCGGATGAAGAACCAGCAAGAAGACAAGGAGAGGGTCCAGAAGAGATAGAAAAATCTGCACGAAAGACCCCCAAAAGGCACAATCTGGCAAACAAGATCATCCCACGGGTCAAGAATCCGAGAAGAGCCCAACATGAAAAGGACATCAAAACCATCCTCCAAGAGTTTTGAAACCGAGAGATGGTTAAAATGCAAATTCGCAACGAGTGCCACATCTTTGAGGATGAAAGCCGAATTGACACGAATCGACCCATGAGACACAACCTTACCTCTACTCTTGTCCTTGAATGTGATGTACTTGGTGTGGCTCATGGGGTTGAGGCTAGAAAACTACTGGGCACTCCTGGTCATATGGCATTGTTGACGGCTCTTAACACCAAATTTTAGCCATCAACTATTGCATGAAATGATAAGAAATAATATATAAAGCATAGTTGTAGGGTTTGATTCTAACAAGTTCCACGAGTTTTGGTGTTCTCACTTGTTTTGCAGGACATTCAAGTTTTACTATATAAAACTACCTCAAATAAGGAATTGGATTACACCATTGCGAAGAGCTCGTCGAGCCGATCGAAATAGACCTAGCACTTGCTATATTTGGAGCCCCAATGAGAAAGATATCAACACCGCAATGGAATTCAACTTGGGGACAATCCAGAACATACCGGAACCATCAACCACTATATATTTGAGGGATTAAAATGCAATGATCCCATAGCTTTGGTAAATCTATATTTTTCCAGGGACTATTCTAGAGAATCATAAAAGATCTAATTATCAGAATAATTATGGGAAGAATCTCACGGTGGGATATTTTCCTTTGTACTCAAGAAGGGTCCAGAAGGCAACCGAAGAAAGCGGGGCCCGAGAGGTGGAGATAGGGTGTTGGCCGGCCCCACCTTTTGCCCGGAGGCCCTTGTTGACATTTCTTAACGACATCACCAAGAACATAGTTCCTAGTAACAGCATCAGAAATGCTTGCTGACACTTCTTACACCACTTTGAATACTTGGTTGTCATCCCCAGCATGGTGCTAGAAGTGAGCGGTGGTATCTATGAATGTAAGGCCTCTCTAGAAAATATATTTATTCTATCCGCAAGCGCACCGATAAAATACCAATTGTAGCACTTCACTAGGAAAGTATTTCCAGTTATCGTTATTTATAATTTTGCTAAGGGAAAAGCAAAACATCGGTGGCATGAACTAACAAAGGTTTAGACTAGAGATGGACTTGCAGAACATGATTACTTATAGAAAACTCAATCACATAGTCACTTGCTTCGGCAGGGGGTAAGCCGTAATAATAAAGATATTGAATTGTAAGCTCAAATATAAATAACACAAATATTAGAGATAGACTACTCCATATAAAATGTAAGGTGACGTCGGACTAGTGAGAGAATAACTTCTAAGTATGTTCTAATCTATTAAGTCATAATCTACTCTAGCACATATAAGATCATATATAGCATAAAAGACTCTTCATCTATCTATAAGGAACATCGCTAAAGAAAGCCAGAACATAGCATGACTTACTCTGCAATACCAATTCTGCCTGTCCTACCAACGGAGGATGGACTATATAAGAATCAATGGAACTGTCACTTCCACAAACTACCACACGACCCGGCCAATAGGATACATTTGCATGTAAATAGCATCTGAGCACCACGCTTACATGTGATCTACCACTTAACCCCCTCGAGATTAGAGCTAAGCGCTTTGCAAACTTATACATAAACTCATTATCAATCATAACCATATCAAATATAGAACTAGAATAAACTAAGAACATAATAAATAGAAACATAATGATATTTAGAATAAAGTCGTAGAGAAAGATACAAGATAATACCAATCTTTATGGCGAAGATGAGAAATCCAGAGCGTAATGTTCTACTTCTCTAAATCTATCTAATCAATCCTATAGAACTTGAAGGAATTGGGAGTAGCTATTCTAATTCTCTGGTGGAGAGAGGGATATGAAACCCTAGTTTTGATGGCTTCCCCTGATAATGATTTCTCCTCTTCCTTAGGGGTGGCAGGGCCTTGCTTATATAGCCCCCTCAAATGAACGTGGACCGTCGGATCAAACCGACCTTAGGTGAGGGGTTTAGATTCATCCTCAAAGGCGGTGGAGCATGATCCGCGAGGTTGAAGCCCATTGGCTACAGGAGTAGGGCGGCCGCCCCAAACCCTAGGGTGGGCGCCCTGGGTCTGGCCCCCCTCTACTTCCGGCTCGATCCAGTTTCTTCTAGAGCTTTCCTGAGTATTCTCGTTCGTGCGGAGGTTCTTGCTCTCTATGTAAACATGACATGTGGACCTTCTTTAGCCCTTTTCCTGATAACTCTCTGTAAAAACATAAACTCACCAAAACTTGTGGAAATCTGTCAGTTAGACCCCCTAAGTCTATGGTGGTGATTCAATTAAGTCCTTTTTAGTTCTTGTTGACATATAGAAATTGATACTTAACGACCATCAACAACCTCCCCCAAGCTTACCCTTTGCTTATCCCTGAGCAAACAACTAGCTCAGATGGATCAAAAGTTGCTTCAATATTTTCTTTCTAACAAACACACATGCATTCAAAATACAATTCTCCTCTAGATTAGAGTGAACTATCCTTCTTTTGCCATGGGGCTTAGTACCTGCACTTGAGTATTGAGTAATTGAAAGACAGAATAATCAAGTCAAGCACTATGTCTCATGCTCTGTACTTCACTTCTGTTCTGGAGTTTTCATAAATTTTCAAAATAAAGTTTAGAGTTCCCTAGCATGACTCTCTCAAGTCTCTTATGTGTGGTATTTGTGGATCTCAAGGCATTAAAAAGATGTTGATTCACTCACCTAACACTAATGGAATTTATGTGGAGTTCATAGGTGTGGAGATAGCTCATACATACTTGTAATACATATATTGTCTAATCAAACCATGGATCCAAAGGAACTCATCGTACAATTAAATCAAGATATGCATGTGTGGGGAAGTAACTGATAGTGATAATGAAGATGTAATGGTGATGACAAAAGTCTTATCTTTGCTTTTGAGAGAACATGGGCTATCTTTTCTTTTTTTTTCAGGTCGGTAGTTGCATACCTCTAATTCTATTGTTGGACACGTGTCCATTTTTTCCACTCAGGCGGGTATCTTTGGACCCCTAATTCTACTTCGGACACTTGTCCATTTTTACCTCTCGTCTCACTCTTTTTCTTTCTTTTGGAGGTTCCGGGCACTTACCCCTTTTTATTTCCTCGGATATCTTTTTGCATAGCCCATGTCTCTTTCTATATTGAACCTTTTTGTAGAGAGAGAGAGAGAGAGTAGCAATATTTTGGGACAATGAGTGATTAGCACATTTTTGATGGATGGTGATGCGTACTTCCATTGTAGAAGAGCAGATGTAGAAGTGTGCAAGTGAGTATCTTGATTTCAACCGCATGAAAAGTTCCTTAACAGTCTACACAGCTCAATCAAACTTAATGTAAAAGCAAGTAGTAATAATGTGGAGTTTCTATCAAGTATGGTTGTGGTAGGAATTAACTCTCTGTCATGCTAGGAACTCATCATGTGGTATTTTTAAGTTTTCAAAATAAATCTCCAGAATTTAGTGTTGCAAGAACAAGATAAACAGTAGCTCAGACTTTCTCATATCATGTTCATCAATTACCTAGACTTAGTTTAAACACATGCTCCCATGGGTACTTAGATAATTATTTAGCATTTATTGGGAGAACTTTATATTGAAAGCTAGGTTCTTGTAAGCAAGTAAACAGAGCAACTGTTCATTATTTCCACCATGCAAAATTTTTATTCAAGGCAAAATTAAACTCAGCAAAATGAAGCACACTTATCTACACATTCTTTTTATTTGGTTTTCATGATTAAGTAATGCGGTAAAGTAAACAGAAAGAAAATATTTATAGGGTTTTCTAAGTGTTTAGATATTTTTTTAAATACATAAAGGCAACAAAATAGAAAATGATTACAGAAAAAGGGAAATAGAGACTTACCTTGATAAACGGGGGAGGCACTCCCCCAAGCTGGCTGATGTTGTGGCTGGTATCATTGGATGTTAAGAAATTGAAGTAAATTAGATATATTCTCAACTATAGTGGCGTTCTCATCTTGCATTTCCTGCATGGCGGTGGTGTGGTCCTGGTTCCACTTCTGCTGCTGCTCCAGTAATTGGGTGTGTTGGGCTTGTGTCTCTTGGATGGCAAGGAGGTTGTTGTCGGTGTGGCGTAGAAGGCGCCGGTCTCATGGTAATAATCTCCGGTGAATGCATATGTGGCGTTGGAGGTTTGACCTGCATCAAAATGAGGCTGGGTCCCGGACCCTGATGCTCCATATGGGTCAGTGGAATACCTTCCAGATTGGTATGGTTTGTTTGCCTATTGTTGGTCTTGTCCTTCCGTCCATGTTTCTTGTACTGGCTCCTCTTGTCGAGTGTATTGACCCCCACGGATCCCTAAGGATGCGAGGGTTGTAATCATTATAGCTGATGTGCACCGGCTCCTCTAGGTCTGGATCAGCTCAGTGCCATGTATGTTCTTGGTGACTGGCCATCCTTTCGGAGGCCACGCGCTGTGGAGCTCTCTAATTCACGGCTCTGCTTCAATTTCAATCAAATAACTTTGGACGGCGTAGAGCCCAAGACCCGGGTTAGGTAACCAAACCTTGCCCTTATCATATAGTATGTACATAATATTGTGTTCTTTCTTTAACATCCTTCCTTGTCTAAATGAGTCATAGCCATCATAAAGTCAAAACTCATTAATGAAGTCAAGTGACGAGTTTTCTAACAATTTCATGCTTGTGGCTAGACGGGTGATCAAAAATATGCAACCAACAGGACCTTGCAGATTTGGTGTACTAAGCCAATGTGAAACTAATAAAACTACAGGTGAAACATGCACTTTGTTAACAACAGCAAAAAGAAGTTACAAATCTCCTACTCTCACCTTCCTAATGTCATCTCTAGGGAACAGAACATATCTTATCCACTTATGAAACATACAAAGTGTGGGATGCTCTATGTCACTAGTTCGGGACTGTTAAAAGTATTGGTCTTTAGAAATCTCCCGCCTGAACTGGTGTCTATCAAAATTGGTAAGCTCAGCGTCTAAGTCTAGGATAGCTCTTGGAGAGAAACTGAGGTGGTCACTCAACTCCCTCCATGACAAAATAAAATCTTGTTTGAATAACCGAAAGGTGATCCCACCCTCACTCAGTTGTGGGGTGCAAAGAAATTCAATGGTCAAAAGTCGGGATCCTACTTCGGTTACGTTCCAAAAGTCTGTCCACCCGATCATTCGGAAAATAAGATCGAACTCAGAATCCATACCTGTCTCTTCTGGCAGGGTAGGATCGATGGTAGGGGTGTGGATGAAATCTTTGTTTTTCAACTTCTAGAAGACTTCTTGACATTAGTCCAAGGTCACTCGTTTTTAGAAGGGTCTTCCTTGTATTGCCTGATGATGATGATGGTGCTTGTTCGGCTGGCAGATCGACGCTCATGTCGGAGTGACGAGAGGAGAGCCGGGACGAGTGCCTCATCCCAACACTCTTCAAGGCTTCCTTGGCGGCTTTGGCGGCCTTCTTAAATATCCTGCCAAAACTTGATAAAAACAAAAAAAATCGTGGAGAATCTGAGATAAAAATGATAGTTAGTGGTCAGCTGTCCAGACGTCAGTCGTTAGGGGTTTAGTTGTTCAAGACAATATCATGAACGGCAGCAACCAATGGACAACCTCATCAATGTCATAGGCGAGCTTTGCGTTGATCATGGTGTGACAGCAGGCATAGTCTAGTAGACCACCGAACAACTTCAAGCATATCAAGAAGAAGAAATCTAGCGGTGGAGAATGTGGTGGTAACAACATCCATATCAGCCACCATACTATTGAGCAAAGGATAAGCTTGGGGGAGGTTCCCTCCCCCACTAAGGTAAGTGTTTAATTCCAACATTTACATTCATGCACTTTTGATGTGAACTAGGGTTCCCGATCTTCCGAAAGGTTCTGGTAACTCTCAATTTGGTGGAAACGAGACACAAGTCAATCCGACTTCCAAACAACACGATCTGAAACCCCGCAATCGTAGCACCACGTCTCCTCTGGTTATCAACCAGCGTTGCACGGTTGACCTCGCCAAGAAGGCTCAGTCCTTTGCCTGTAAATCGAAGAACACAAGCAAGAACAAGGAAGAATGCAACCAAATTGCAGATGTATGATTAATCTCATGAGTTGGGGTCTCACAAACCGATGAAACGGCAAAACTATTCTTGACAGAATAATCTAACCAAAACCCAAAACCTAACGAGAGTGGCGATGGCAGGTTATATAGGTCTAAGGCTCGTCAACACCCCTGGACATGCCCCCCTACTGGGCTCAACGACGATACACGGCCCAACGGACCAAAAACAGTGACACAACACCGGAATAGATTCTGGACGCTGACTTGTTTTGACGTTTCCCGATGACTCAGAAGGAATTTGGACCTCAAACCAACGCCATTGGTTTCCTTATGAAATTATATTTCCAACCATGGGTGGATCATCAAAAACAGACTCTGTATGCGTCTTGGGCGTCCGTTTTACTCCTTGCTGTTCCTGGACTCCGAAACAGACTCGAAGTCGACTTGGTTTGGGCCTCTAACTTGACTTGGGTGCCCTTGCTGGTCCTCCATGCCTCCAAACCTTCCCTTATGCATTCCTTGGTCCTCTTCATGATTCCTAAGTACAATATAATCATTAGGTAGCAATCTATTCTCGAAATTATATATAGACTTGCTTCTACACTAGAAGTACACAAAAACATGCCTTTCAGTTTCCACAAAGTACATGCTCCATGTTCTAAAAGAATAATCTCTCTCTAGTATGTTGGTAGAAAATGAGACATAGACTATGCAAAATTATGAAAAAAGAAAAATATATATATAGGGAAACATGAAGGTCCCAAGTTTTAGAAAAAATGATGAGCATATGAAAGCTCATAGAAAAAGAAAAATAAAGATAGCTATGTCTCAAAATAATAAGTTAGAAAGAGAGATCATATAAAATAGAGGAGTATTGATCATTTGCCATGTTTCACACACTTGCACATCTTGATCTAAGAGTATGAAATTTCTCTCCTTGGATCCAAAATTTGACTTTACAATATATGTAAGGTAAGTTTGCTATATCTGTTATCTCTACCAATAGCCCCACATAAGCCTTTAGAGTAGGATGAAAAGAAGGCAAACTTTAATATGTGCCTTGGTGAGGAATCATACACCATATGAGCGACTCAAGAGTAGAATTTGAGGAACAATAAGTTTTCTTTTATAAAACATTGCAAAACCTCCAATATGAAACTTGTGAAGAATAAGAAAAACTAGTGCTCAAGTCAAGTTGTTCTATCTCTCAACCACCCAAGACAAAGGATAAAGCTATAAGACCCATGGAGGACTAAGGTAATATGGGTGAGTTTTCATTGCTAATTTTTCCATTCAAAAGAGAAGTATGTTTGTTGTAGATTTAGTACTCTTGAAATATGAAGCATAGTAGCAACTCCTGATCCACCGAGGCTAAGTTTGATTGTTTGCTCGGGATGAGGAAAGGTTAAGCTTGGGGATCTTGTTAACGCTAAGAATGACATACTTTTACATATCTAAAATACTGTCAACAGCCTCGGGATCAAGGGTAGAATAACATTACATGAACATGTTTACCACTAATAAGTTTCACATGTACTTAGAAGGCTTTGTTTTGCAGGAAATAACATTTCAGGCCAATCAGCATTGCTGGAAGCTCCTTTTGCACATCTCCCGATGTGTGATTTGAGCCAAACTCCAGAATGTTTATACCATGAGAATCCCGACATGTCCAGGAGCTCCCACAAGAAATCCTGGCTCCAAAGTAGTCAAAACATGATCGGCCGATACTCATATGGACCCTTCTAGCTACCCAAGCCAGCAGGATCCATGACAAAGCCATTCCAACCCTTGGATGCAACCTGTGCTTTCATTCAACGCTTCAGATCAAGTGCACAAGGATCCATGGTGTCACACCCGGTTTTAAGAACAAAACCAGGATCGTCATATCTGTACCCAGGAAGTCCACACATACAACAACAGAAAAGGAGAATATCAGAATCAATGTTATACAATGAAAACATAGCTATATTAACACTTACATTAGAGTAAAGCGGAACTATTACTAATCTTCTCTTCAGGCTTCAACTTCAACTTCACCGGGACTGCTGACTAGGGGTTGCATACGCCTAGCACTCCTTAGAAAAAGTCACTAGATCCACCTTTTGTTACCCATCCGAGATTTTTATCCAATAGTTGAAAAGTAAAGCAAGCGTAAGTACATGTAGTACTCAACAAGAATAACATGGGGTTCATGAGGCTCAAAAGGCTTACACTGTCTTACTGCGGTTGCTTTTAACTTGGTCAAGTTTTAACAACAATTAGCTTTAGTTATGCTTAACCCAGTTGGTAACCACATGATCATTATTGAAACCACCTTTTATCTCATAACTCCAAACTTATCATCATAGTAGTTATAACAACATGAGTAACTAACATTGTGGGTTTTCCGAGCCGCTCGTGACCGTGAGCACGGCTATCATGATAGATTTACACTCTGCAGAGGTTATGCACTTTACCCACAAGCCGTGTTGCCCATATGCCCAGGATCATGACTCCCAAAACGCTGCCAAGGTGAGCGGGCAGGGTACACTATGAAGTCTTTCAAAAAGCCTTTCTAGCATGTAGTAGACCCTACGGACCCAATGCAAAGGGGTGTGTAAAGCCTCCTACTTGATGGCACCATTATAGCGGTAACCACCCTAGGCCATGCCCTACAACCAGCTCGGCAAAGGTGCCTTTCACGAACTACAATCATACTAGTCTGAACTTTCATACTTGACTAAAGCCAGAGCCATATAGCACTCATGGTTGGATTAAAAATCTCAGCTTTTGCCCTACAGTGGGGTCCTATTCCATGTTGCTACAAAAGCAAGTTTTAATCATCATTGCATATATTCATTAGTCAAGATTCAATTCATAATCCTTTTTGTAAAGCATGGCAAAGCTACCCATATGCAAAGTAACACATTGGTGACAAGGTAAAAGGATAACACAGCTATGATAGATCTAATTGGAATCAAAATTAGACACATGCAACATGACTAGATGAATTATGGTGAATAGGTAACAAGAATGATCCCATGTTATACTTTCCTTAAACACTTGCTCAACTCTCATACCATCAGCTTCGGGTCATCACCTTATTATCTTCAACGCTCACAAGCGATTCTCATTCTACTCGTAGCAAGCACCACACAAAGACAGACAAACAAAAGAGACAACTAAGAACAATACACCATACAAGAGAAAACAACGTACTAAAGAGAGATCAGTACTACGGTCGAGAGAACGCAAGAGACGCCGATAACAGAACTATCGTGAAAAGAAACGACTACCGAAGATTAACTATATTATAACAAAAGAATATGCATGCTTGATTGTATTTTTAATTGATTAAAACTATGTGAAACATATTAATTCAGATTTAATAAAAATCATATTTTAATTTTAAAGGCCAAGTTAAACCTAATAGTATTTTATTTTATAAACAATGTCACATAATTTAGTCAAGTTAAACTTTACATTTGCAAAAGTAAGATATATATGGAAGCATTTAAATAAGTTTATCATATTTATATGCAATGTGATTCAACTAAGAATGTATAATTAAAAGTATATTAAGTTAACCATTAATCATATTTAATCTTGTAAACGTTATCACATAATTTATTATTAAACAAGTTAAATTTTATCTTTGCAAAAGAGAATATACATGTGAGAGCATGTACTCGAAATATATGACATGTGTTTAAATTAATTGAATTATATTTCAGAAGCATATATATATATATTAGCAATTAATTATATTAATATTTGTGTATAAAAACATCGAAGTATAAAACCTATATTGATTTTAATTATTAAACTAGTTATAAGCATATTTAATAAATTGAATATTTAACTATTTATGGAAAAACATATGGTAGGAAAATATCAGCACTAACATTAAGATCATATCAACATAAGGCAAACACAACTTAGACTAGATTGAACTTAAATTGCTTTTTAATTAATTAATGAGCTATTGAATAAACATTAACTGAATTGATATTTAGATTAACGAAAATTTATAATTAGATTACAGAAAAACTTTAGCATTACGACATAGAGCGCACCGATACAATTCTAACGCAGTCGGAACGGAACGAAACGGAGTTAAAACGGATAAACAACGGAGGTTGCAACATGGATGGCAAACTTGTAATTATTATTGTACCTTGGTTTGCTGCTGTGGTGTTCGTTCGTGACGTTCTCCCGTTGGGGCTGCTGCTGTACTGTTGTGTGCTTGCGAGGGAACAGGGGAAGGGGCCTCGGCCAGGGGCGCAAGGGGGCCGGCCGTGGAGTCTGCTGGCCGGGCGGCTTGACCAGTGATGCAGGAGGGCCTGCAGCAGGTGGCGCCTTGCTGCCGAAGGCGCCGGCTGTGCTGCTGCTCTGGAGCAGCACGACACGTAGGGGTTAGGGAAAAACGGCCGCGAGGGCGTGGCGCAAGGGACTGCGCGGCGAGCTGTAGCGAGCGGGTGAAGGCGCGTTAACGACCGGAGAAGATGTACATCAGTCGTCCATGAAAGCTCCTCGCCGGAATATTCATCGGAGACAAACAAACGAGCGGGGAGGTGTCAAACCATGATGGATAGGAAAACAAGAATACACTACGGCGAAGAGAACGATGAGACGAACCTCATGGTGGTCTCGGAATTCACAGAGGATGTCAGAGTTGGTCGGAAAAGCTCGTCGGAGAGTTCGCCGAAATTTAGTAGATGCGAAACTTCGGTTTTAGACCTAGGGAGCTCGGAGCGGTGAATGGAAAAACAGATCGTACTTCTAAACTCCTCGCGATGAGACCTACGCCGACAGAGAAAAATTCCGCACAACTTATCAATTAGGGATGTGGTACTAATTGATGTTGCACCTCCATATTCACTAACGGGTCAATTAAACATCGAAGCCCAGTAGTGAATAAATGCATGAACTTTTGAGATTTATTAGGACTAGCAAACATGCCTGTGTGTTGCAACGGGAGATAAAAACTGACTTTATAGAGGTCGACATTCATTATGCGGCATATGTGTTACATAGCGTGTAGCCGATCCTTGCTTGAAGATGATGCTGGCGCTGATAATGTGTTTTTTCTATACACGTAACTTATAATGAAGTGGAATAATTGATATATTCCTTTTTTTCATAAGAAAAAATATTCTATTGTATAGGCTCTCAAAGTGTTTGAGTTAGCCTTGGGTCTCGTATCGGAGTCTTTTGTGGCTTGATTTTATTTGGGCCGTCAGAGACATATCAAAATAGGCTTCATATTTGATTTATGTTGATTATAATTTTTAAAGAAATCATTTTTTATTAGAACTCCTTTCATAGTATTATCTATTTTTTATTTTCTATTTAAAATTGTCTCTGTTTAATAGAACGTTTGATTTGTGTTGATTAGTATTTACCAAGGAGTCGTTGTCCAATTAGGACTATATTTTCTAGTATTATATGGTTTTTTCTTTTTTTTATTAAATAGAACCTTTTGTTCGAGTTATATTCTAATCAGGAAGTGTTGCTGAGTATGCAAATAAATTATTGTCATATTCGGACTCCCTTCTCATTTAATTCTAATAACGTGTTGTCCTATGCACCTTTATTGTTTGGCAAATCAAAATATTCTAATTACCTTGCACGTGACACGGAAGAAACTTTCCATTATTTAGATTATGAAATTGTACTTCGATTTATTTTTATGGGTTTCACCAAGACTACTATATTGGAATCAGATCCCGTATCACGCTAGAGAAAAAGCTATTCTAACTCATATTAACGCATGTTATATATATATATATATATAAGTTTAGATGTGTTCGGTAGTTAGAGGGAGACGGACAAAAAAGAATGGCCGGACCAAAATTAGTGGGCGGAGAGAAATTTTGGCTCTTTATTATTAGGTATAGATTATTGCACATGACTTTGAGGGCTCTTGGTAAATTGAGATTTTCAATATTTATTTTCGGAATAAGTTATTTTCATGAATAAAATAATTCTAGAAAAATCCAAAATTAATATTTATGTCACGAAAAATACTTCGAATGCTCCAAAAATTTGGGAAAATTTCTCGGAGACACTTTGGAACATGAGGAACTAAAAGAAAGTATTTACAGCTTATGAAAAGATATTTTGGAGTATCTAAAAATTAGATTAAGCTCACAGAAAAATGAGAAAAGGTTCCGGAAAAAGACAGAAAAATTCCTCGGAAGATTTTAGAGATATTTTGATGAATAATGAACTCAAGAGAATGTTTTGGATCAAGAGATAAAGGGTCTTGGGAATGTCTAGAAGAAAGATTAAGATCGAGAGAGTCAGAATTTGATTATAGAAAAAGATAGAGACGAGGCAGAGACCGATAAATGACTTACTAATCGCATTTTAAAAACTTTATACACTCACATGCATCAAGACAAGCAACGAACAACCACAACAACAATCAAAGACTGTCAATTTAATTTAGAAAAGTTTATAAATTCACTATTCCTATACTAAATTTGCACAAACTTGAACTAGTCTTGAAAAATTTTGTATCAACATTGAAATCATTTATTTATTTTCAAAGCACAATCCAAAATTGGAAATTTTGGAGTGTGACATATGGGCCCACATCAAGAGAATCAGCATGATAAAGACTTCAGGAAGATCAACCAAGCTCCATGACAAGTGGGACCTCAGTCCAGAAGGCAGAGGTGGGGCCAGGATCCCTAGGGGGGTCGGCCGACACCCTAAAGGGGCAACACCCTCCCACTTGGTCCCTGGCCAGTGGGGACACCTTCTAGAAGCTTGGGGCAGGGCCAACCTATCAAAGGGGGGTCGGCCGATACCCCATAGATCCCCTGTTGCGCCTGGTGACTCCCCTATGCATTTAGCACATGATGGAAATCCTAATCCTCCATTCCATGTTGGTTTGGAGGCGGTGGATCCAAGAGACTAGAAGTGAAGCCTCACGGATCGATGACGTGACGATGGAGTAGCCCCTACTCCACCTCCCACTATAAATAGAGGCTCATTCCCCTCTCTCCACTCATGGTGGACAAGCCTACAAGCTCAAGCACTTAGAATTATCTTAGTAGTTAGTCTAAAGTGGGAGTTAGAGTAGAGTTGAGCTGTGCTCGGGATTTTCGGAGTCGTCTTCTGGAGAGTCTGATATAGCTCTTGTATCTTTCCTTCTCTGTAAGACTTTACTTTATTTAATACATTACTTTTCCTCTACATTACTTAGTATTTACTTTGAGCATTACTATACTTGTTATAGTATTGTTGTTTTTCTTTTGCTTATACTTAATCTTGCCTTTGGTTATCGCTTGCTGTACGGATTGTTTGTGGTAGCTAGCAAGAGAGTGACAGCCTTGTCTAGTCTTTGTATCCCACCACATGTTCTTAGGCAAGTTTTTAAAAGGTAAGGCCCCCATAAAAAGAGAGCGCGGTCCAGTAGGAGTTTTGCCCTCCTACTGATCTATCCTCTAGCCTAGCATACTTGTATTGAGGAGACAAACTATTGTGTTTAGACTAATTAATTAGCTAAGTACACTAAAGTAGAAGTGAATTACATAGGAGTCCCTATCTCTCTCATTGTCCTCCCACCTAGCTATACTTACTAGTTATTTTAAGTTATCATTTACCTTGGCTTGTTTATTCATCACCCTTACTATCACATTATTCGTTTACCACCTGTACTAGTTGGTACTAAGTTGAGGTGCTCTCTAGGATCTCTCTCTAATTATCATTTCTAGCTCTGCTTTCCCTTGGGAAAATATAAATTACGATACCTTGGAATACTCCTAGGTGAAGTGCTACAACGGTATAATCTGTGCGCTTGCGGATTTATCCAATAGTCATAAGAAATACCAACACACGTCGCCACGTGGCGCTGGTGCCAGTGAAGACCGAGTCAGCGCCGACCGGCTCTGCCCTTCTTGCATATACACCCCTTTGTTTTTCTTAAATCAACCTGCAATCCATCCTAGTTCTGTTGCATTTAATTCAAGTCATGTTTTTACTCGTTTTAGCCCCTGTCTTTTTGCAAAATAGAACCCGCAGTCCGTAGGTCGGTTTAAAATCAGAATTTAATTGTTTTAATTCCGAAATACTTCGGTTTAATTACAAAAATGCCATTTGAACCTTTAAACTTGCATATCTTACTCATTTTAAATCTGATTTGAGTGAATTTTGCGTCCATGTGATCGTAGCAACATGTAGAATAATTTTAAAAGCTTTTTATATTCTGTTTAAACTATTTGGTGTACTGTTCTGATTAAACTCTATTTGTTTGCATGTATTGGGATGTTTTTATGGTGATGGTTTGATATTTAAAAGAGGGCGAGCAAGTTGAGTTTGAGGAGTAATACTTTGATCAGCAGGACCAGCAGGAGATCTTTGAGTAAGGCAAGTGTAACTAAGGCCCCTTGCACCATGTATCCTTAATTCACATTTTACTTATGCATGAGTCCATTCAAATTGATGAGCCATAAGATTTCATATACTAGAACTTTGACCCTTATACCTTGTATACCTATGGTAGTAGTTGCATTAAGGCTAGATGTGCCACTACAAGAATATCCTACATCCATGACATTTTGGGGATGACGATCTCAATTTTGGTCATAGAACTAGGGTCATCAATGATGAAATTATGCATGTCATCATAAATGATTGGTTTTGCCGTCCACCCACTTGTTCATCCATGATGAATTGGAAAACATCATCACACATATGCTCTGAACTTCGTCATAGATGTGAAACTCAGTAGTTCCAACGTCGAGGTCCCACCTGTCAGTTTTTATTTTCGTCATAAAAAAGCTCAAAATTGCTAAAAAATTGGGGTGCCTAGGAATCGAACCTAGCACCATAGAGTTGTGAAGCAGCTGTACTAAACAGTAGGACACAAGTTTAGACGTGTTAGGAGGAGGGAACGTTATTTTCTTATTAGAGTTTAATTAATTCATAGAACCTAGCGGCAAAATTGTTCCCCTTATCACTCATTCACGCCTAAATCAATCCCCTCCGCTGACACCGCCGCCACCGCCACCGCCACCGCCGCCGCGGGTGCTCTGGCGGACCTCTCCGTTTTCTAGGTCTGGTGTGACGCTAGCTCGCGCGTGCATCTCTGGTGGGACGCTCCGACTACAGGGCTTGGCCGCCGCCGCTACCGCAGGTGCTCCGGTTGTGCTGGTGGGCAGCCGCCGCGCACCATACCATGGTGGGGATCATCCTAGGTGGTCAGCTTCTCAGGGTTATCTGCTAGTTCCTTCATTAGCTCAAGTGGCGGCCAGCTAGGAGCTCGGGGTGTGAAGGTATTGTCCTGCATCTCCCACTGTGTTCATGATGTTAGCATTTCATAGTTGTTTGATCAAGACTGGTAGATGTACTTCTTGTTGCATTCAATAGATGGACAAATGTTGGATTCATGCTACTCGGTTTAGTGATTCCTTCAACGATGGTGTTGATCAGTTCATGGCTTTTGTTCGAGATAGATTCAATGCAGATGATCATATACCCTGCCCCTATCACAATTGTCTGAATCAGTCTTCATTGAGTCAGAAAGACGTGCATAACCATGTCTATCTTGATGGATGGTCAGCTACATATACTCGGTGGATGCACCATGGAGAGACTCTTGATGTTGAGGTTGTGGAATATGTAGGTGTTGTGGATGAACCTGACAATCTTGGTGATGTGTTGGATGTGGATGAGCCTGACGATGAAGATGAGCAAGGTGCGACAGAGATGCTTGCAGACTTGTACACAACTCTAGAAAAATATGGAGAACAACCTCAGTTTGTAAAACTTCTTGAAGATGCAAAAAATGCTCTTTGACCCGGTTCTGCTCAGTCTAGGTTCTCTTTTCTAGTAAGGATGCTACATATCAAATCATTCTATAGGATCAGCAACATAGGATTCAGTGCAATCTTGAAGTTATTGTCAGGGTCATTCCCTAATACAGGTCTTCTAGATTCATATGAGAAAGCAAAGAAGTATCTCAAAGAATTGGGCCTTGGATATGAGTTAATAGATCTTTGTGATAATAATTGTGTTATGTTTCGCAAATAACTTGAAAACATGACATCTGCCCAAAATGCAAGGAATCTAGGTGGGTGTTGACACCAAAGGTGGCAAACAGAAAAAGATCGCAAGCATACGGCTGTCAAGTGTAGTTTTCACCAGGAGTATTCCAGGTATCGTATTTTCCACAGGGAACGAGAAGTGAGTTAACTAGGAATATGGATATGTGTCCTATGATGGATCAAGGGAGACTATGATAACTGGGTCGAGAGGTTCGATATAGCAAAGATATCTAACAAGGTATAGCTGGTTATACTGGCCTTATCAGCCCTTCTCTTGTAGGGGTGATGGGATAGATCAGAAAGAGGACAAAAATCTAACCGGACCGCGTCATCAAGTTGTATTGAGGCCCTACCTTTTAATAACTTATCTAACACACGTGGTGGAATACGAAGACTAGATAGAGTTGTCACCTTCTACTAGAATCCACAAACAATCCGTGCGACAAGTAGTTTACAAAGGCAAGATCTAGTCTAGACACCACGTCTACACTATTCTTACTACTTTAACCCCACGTTAAGGCTAAAGCACTCTACTTAAAGTAAAGCGATGAACAAGCGTGAAAAGATGTATAACAGCTATGTCAGAAGTAGAGTATTAAATGCTATAAAGAACTCAGAAGAATCACTTACAAGTGCTGAACTTACAAGAGAATCGCATCCGCTGAGGTACAACTCGGAGAAGACGCCAGACAGGCCCGACAATCCTCCAGGCTCTCCTCACTCTCTTTCAACTAGCATAGCACTACTGCAGAGCTACGCTAAGCTAAGTAGTTTCTCCAATGAGGCATGAATGAGAGTGAAGACCTAGGAGGGTATTTATAGCTAGAGGTGGAGTAGGGGCTACTCTGGTGCCACGTCAGCGATCCACGCCACCTCCATCAACCACCATAGGATGAAACCATCATTGTAACCGTCTTAAATCAATGGTGGAGATCAAGTGGATGCAAGGAGGCATGCAGGAATGCGGTGGAGATCCCGGGGCATCTTCTGGGCACTTGGGCATGGTCGGCCGACCACCCCCTGACAGGTGGGCCCTACCCCTTTCTTCTAGAAGCTGACCCCACTGGTCAGGGGGCCTGTGGGTGGTCTCGGGGGCCACCTAGGAGGTCGGCCGACCACCTTTAGAGAGCCCTGGGCCTCCCCTTTGGCGTGGGACCTTCTTGATAGGTGTGGATTCTGCTGTCCAAAATTGGGCCCAAAGTGTGGTCGACCGATCGTCTTTTGTGGCCAAATAAGCTCATCTTTTGTAGGTAGCTTCTAGAGGTAATGTCCATTATGATGGTGTATTGGATCTGTACATTTGCCATACTTGGAAATATGTCATGTTGGGCCCATGGATCCTCGTGCTTTGATCCAGAACCGTTGAGAGGTAGCACACTTGGATCCAAGGGGTAGAAAATGCTTTGGAGAGTGTTACTTGGATCATGGGGTCTTGGGAGGCCTAGTGGCCCCACAGGGAGGTTGGCTGACCCCCTAAGTGGGCCCACTAGCTTCCAAAAGTCCCCATTTGTCATTACCTGCACTCAAATAGTCAAGGGACATGTGGAACTAGTTAATGGATAAAATATGCTCTATCTATGTTATTATACTCTTGAATCCAAGGTTGTTGACGGTATTTTGAGTATGTAAAAGTGTGTCATTTTTACCATCAACAGTGGGTAAATGGAGATGCTGTCAGGAGACTTCCAAAGAACGTTTTGAGGTATTTTCCTATTATACCAAGGCTGAAGAGGTTGTTTGCAAACAAAGCAACATCTGAGGAGACCAGGTGGAACAAGGATAAGCAGGTTCCTATGGAAAATGAAATGAGCCATCCAGCCGATAACGAAGCCTGGAAAGATTTTGATGATGTGTTTCCGAGTTTTGTTGATGATGCAAGGAACCTAAGGCTTGGTTTAGCTATAGATGGGTTCAATCCATTTGGAAACATGAGCACTAGTTATAGCATGTGGCCTGTACTTCTCAAGGTATACAATCTACCTCCATGGTCATGCATAGATGCATCCAACTGCATGATGGCATTGCTCATCCCAGGACCAAAGTCTCTAGGAAAGGACTTTGATGTATTTTTAGAACCTCTTATTGAGGATTTGTTAAAACTTTGGGTGGGTGTCAAAACTTATGATGCATTGACTGGTTCAAAGTTTGACCTTCGTGCTGCAGTTCTATGTGCATCCATGATTATCCAGCTTTGGGTGTACTGTCAGGGAAAATTACTAAAGGCTACTCTGCATGTATCTATTGCAATAGAGATCCATTGTCAAGGAGTATTAGGAGGAAGATATGTTACATTGGACATTGTCGCTACCTTCCAAAAAAATCACAAGTATCAAAGAAGCATGGTCTTTGATGGGCACCATGAAAACCGTGGCGAGCCACAAAAGTTGAGTATGGTGGAGACATTGGAGTACCTAGAGAAAGTAAAAGATGTGTGTCCTAGTAAGCCCATTGTTGATGCTGGAGGTACAAAGAAAAGGAAGCGTGGATAGAAGGATACTAAGCCAAAGTTGTTTACCCGCAAGTTTGCTTTGTGGAAACTACCTTATTGGAAACACTTGAGTTGCCACATAATCTTCATGTGATGCATATAGAGAAGAATATATGTGATGCCCTTATGGGCATAATACTCTGTCTTGAGGGCAAGAATAAGGATACAGTTAATGCAAGACTTGATCTGTAGGATATGGGCATAAGACCTGAGTTGCATTTAGAACAAGATGATGACGGTTCAGTTTCGATGCTAGCAGCATGATATTCCTTTGAGAAAAAAGAAACACAAGAGTTTTGCCAATTTCTGAAAGGTATTCGGTTTCCATATGGATATGCTTCCAACCTTGCAAGATGCATTAGTGTGGATGGTTCCAAGGTGCAGGGCTTGAAAACCCATGATTGCCATGTCCTGCTTCAAAGAATTTTACTAGTCGGTCTCCAGGGACAAGTGCACAAGGACATTTATGATGCAGTTGTAGAGTTGGGTAAATTTTTTAGAGAGATTTGTAGTAGGAAATTGAAGGTTGATGTACTCAAACGTCTGACAGAAGAAATTCCAGTTATCCTGTGCAAGTTTGAAAAAATATTCACTACTAGGGATCTGATCATCTGTGACGTACTTAGTTTGTCACTTAAGATGCTAAAATCGTCACTAAGTTTAATCAGTGATGATTTTGTGACGAAAATTGGATCATTGTTGAGCTCATGTCACATTTGACCTACGGTGACAAAATGCTTTATTTTGTCACAGATGTGACTCTAGTCTGTGATGAAAACTCCATCGTCATGGATGTGATTCCTTTTATGTGACAATCGGTTTTGGTCACGATCCACCGTCCGCCGTCGTGCCAAAACGGGGATGTTATCGGCGCCGTTAACGGCGTTTGTAACCTGTGCCAGTCCATTTTGGTCACAGTTTGACCTCTGGTTTCGTGATAATGACCCGTTTGTAACCTGTGACGGTCCATTTTGATAACGGCCACGTAGGATGCTGACATGGCTGATGACGTCATCGCTGACGTGGCGCATGACAACATCGCTAACCCGGCTGCTGCGTTGCCACCACATGGACCAATCAGATTCTGCAACGTGGCTTGTTCGAATTGGTTCTTATTTCGTCAGAGATGGTTGTTTGAAATCGTCACCTAAAATGAAAGATTTTAGTCACAGCTTGCCAAGCGTTGCTGCCATGTGGACCAATCAAATTCAGCCACGTGTCTTGTTCTGATTAGTTCTTATTTGGCACATATTGCTGTATCAAATCGTCACTGAACATGAAAGATTTGCATCACAGCTTTTGATATGAAATCGTTACAAATTGCGGTTTGTAATCATCACCAAAGACGCCATCATTTTTGTCAGAGAAATGTAGATAGTAATTTAATTGCAATTTGAAAATTATACTAGAAACACCACATAATTACATACTCAGTTCAGTTCCAACGAGCATACAACTCAGTTCACAGCATCACCAATTCACATAACACAACAACATACAATAAAATGTTGCCAACCACGAGCAACTTAAGTTTTTGAGTACCCAAAATCAACAGGTCAAACATAGCAGCACTGACCAGGAGCCCTCATGTCGACGAAGAAGCGTTACCATTGCCCAAGAAGAGCCTCTTAATGAGAGCATTGGTCTCCTCCATCGTCTTGTTGTTCTTCTCGGTCAGCACCTTGTACTCCTCCACATCTCCCTGTGTCCTCGCCAGGCTTTCCTCAGTTGCTTCACTTCTCTTCTTGAGCTCATCCAGTTCACCTTGAACAGCAGCCTGTGCTTCAGCCTTTGCTTCAGCTACAAGTCATTCCTGAAGCTCGCATTCATTTGATGATTTTGACTTGCAGGATGTCGGTGTTTTCATGCCAGCGCTCTTCAGGAAATGGTTTGAGCTGCTCTAGGAGAGCACCTTGGACACAATCTCCACACTTGATGGTGTCGTCCCACCTTCATCAATAGGTTGACTCCTCAAGTTTTCCATATCAAGCTGAAATATCATGGACATAAAACAGTTACATGTTAATGGTTGACAAAGAACAAGAGGAGAGATGTTACTTATTGCAATAATTTGAGGAAGACATATGACACAAGATGAATATAGCAAATAAATTAACTTACAATTGCGTCTATTGATTGGTCACTGAGGCCATGTTTCTTGCTGTAATGGCAGGTCTGGAAGGCCTCCACCGCATCTAGTTCTTCACTCGGATCTAAATTCGGTTCTTCTTGGATTCTCTTATTCTTCTATTTCGTGGATAAACAATGACAACAAGATTTCTCTCAGATTTCATGCAAGAGAATTTGCTGAGTGCAAATGTGTATGGAGACTAGTTCAATGTACTTTGAACTTACATATTCATGCAAGTGTGCCACGTAGGAGCGAGAACCCGTAGCCTGTTGAAACATAACTTTACTGCGGTTCTGCTTGTTCTTTTCACATGTTTCCTACAAGAGAATTAACATGTTAGATGAGATTATAAGTTCAAAATGAAGAGATCTTTGGAAACTGATTGTGAAACAAGCATATATGACAAGATACCCATACCATGTTCTTTGGATCAGACCACTTTGCAGTTAGTGCCCTCCACTCTTTGTCAGTCATGTAAGGAATAGGAGAAGTTGTCCAAATCTCATTTGCAGGTACACCATTGAAGTATTTCTTCTTCAGCCGAGAACGATTTTGTTTTATCATAGAGCGCATCATATCAGTGCAACCTTCAGTTGTTGAATCATTGTTAGGAATGGCCAAGTGTCCCTAGGTAAATGACAATTCCATAGTTAATTAGTCAATTCAGGTTAAGCATGTATACAAGTTAAGCATAAAAACAGTAATGCACTTACATTTAGCTGCATTACAAAAGTCTTGTAGTATTTGTCGTCTTTCTTGTAATCTTTCCAGTGAGGTAGGACAGGCATGTTTTCCCGAACAATGATGCCAGCCTCTGATGCAAACTTGGCAGCTTGAACAGTATCATGAGGCCTTCTATTTCCTTCAGCAACAGCTATGGGCAATCTCCTTCTCATAGCTTTAGTCATCTTGTCCAGCTGTTTTCCCTTAGTTTCTTCCCTAGGTCTCCTTGGAGCTCGCTCTGTAGTAGCTACAAAATAGAAGCCGCATTTGATGAAATGATTTAGTTTCATGTAAATGAGCAAAAGAGATGTCATAGTTCACTAAAAAAAACTATAACTTGCCTTCAGTTCCTTCACGTCCATCTACATTGCCTTCATCACCACATGTATTGTCAAGACCAGCAGCTCCAATGTCTTCCTCTGCAGGTTGTCTATCATGATCAGTAACTCCAGGTGTAGTATAGTTGTCTGGTATGCCATCACCAGCATCTGTAGGAGCCTCTACACTGTCCCCATTTGTAGCTTCCTTATTAAGATTTTTTGATGATCTTCTTTCGACTACAGAATGTTGCACCTATGATTCTGCAGATGCCCTCACCCTCTTGTGCAATATTAAGCAAGACCATATATTAATTACAGGTATGAAATAAACAAGATTAATTTGTAAGCAGGATCATATATTAAAGATCAGATTGAAAACATTCAAATGCAATTCAAATATTCCCCATCCACTACTTGGAAGGTTAAAGAAGCACCTTAATTGCCAGGGGTTGTGGCTGCTCATCAGATTCAGTGTCATCATCATCATCATCACTATCTCCTTGATCATCATCGCCAAGGAGATACTCTGATGATTCCAAATCTGAACTGTTGGTTTTCTTGTTTGCTGATTTTCCCCTTGGTTGATGAAGGTTGTGGTACAGAATTATTAGCATCAGCAGCTAGATGGTGCAGTCTCATTTCTTGCATTTTCTTTAAATTCTCTACCACACATCTATCTTGCATCCTCTCATAATTGGGTATTGGAGGTGGTATTACTTGCCAGATAGCATAATGTGTCTATTAGTTCATAAAAAGGAGTTTACTAAGAACTAGGAGGTCATACTAATTTAAAGATAGATAAGAGGGAGGGGCAAGTAATGCCTGCTGTAGACCAAAAATAAAGAGAGGTGATAGGTGTTTTTTTGGAAAGGGACTATATTAATATCTGAAGAATCATGGTCCCTTGTGTTTAGGCGATTAACGACAATGCTAGGTCACTATGACTAACGTGTGTTTTGCAGAGGAAAAGTCATTTGAGTTAAGTCATTAGGATGCTAGATGAATGGGCTTAATGGATATTCATGCCCCCAAGATGGAAATTGTTTCGGTTTCAAAGGATGGAGATACAAGTTGAAGACTAGGCTAGGTCTTTGTGCCAAAAGGTTGAGAAGGGCACTAAGTATAGACTAGGACTTTGTTTTTCCTTTGACCATACTATAAAGGGGGGTATGAGGTTAGTAGCTTGACCTAGGAGAGTTTGGGAATGTCGGTGTATGCACATTTGTCACAACTAGTCCTAGAGACCCTGCTAATGGCCCTTGAGATGGTAGGAGAAAAACCCCTTGAAGAGACTAAGTGAAAAGAGTTGAAATAGGGGGAGAAAAGAGCTCCGGACTAGTTCAGCCTAGGAGGCGTCAGACCATTGGAGATGGTCCGACGGTCCTGCCTTAGGCAAAAGCTCTGAGGAGAGAGCTCCAGACAACCTGTCCGGTGGCTCCGGATCAATCTTGATTGGTCTGGTGGCCTTTGTCAGTTGGAGTGAGCCAAAGAGAAGGCTCCGGACTAGTTCGACGGGTTGACCGAAGGCTAGTCCGACGCCCTCAGCTGCGATCAGTTTCCCAGCAGTAAGCACCCTGGCTTCGGACCAGAGCTCCGGACCAGGGCTCCGGACTATCGCAGGTGGTCCAGAGGTGCCTGACATAGTAACAGTTTGAACTGAGGAAAGGTTCCGAACCAGGTGTATTGGTCCGACGGTATAGTCTCCGGACTAGTCCAACGCCTACGCGGAAAAGAGAAAAAGCAAGAAACGGCTAGTTTTGGAGGTGGGGACTATTTATAGTTGCCCATTTCGTCCAAGTGGGTTCTCTTGGCGATTGTTACACCTGGAGGACCCTTGAGAGAGTTCTTGGAGAGCCAAGTGCCTAGAGAGGAAGAGATTTGAGTGAATCCATCTTGTTCTTCCCTCCTAGAGTGATTAGGAGTGACAAGTGTGCATCCATCCACCTTCCTAGCCTTGAGTTGGTCCAGTGAAGGTCTTGTGCTTTTTACTCTTGGTGTTCGATAGCACCTAGAAGGTTTGGTGGTGATCGGAGGAAGGTGATCGCCGGAAGATTGTTGGCGGCCCTTCTCCAAGCTTCTGTGATCGGTTGTGGGCGGTTCACCGAGCCGGAGCGGTGAAGAACCAGCCCGTAGAGAGCACTCATCCCTTGCGTGGGATTGAGGGGGAGTGATACCTTGCGAGGTGCTCCAACGAGGACTAGGGGGGAGTGTTGACTCCTCGATACCTCAGGAAAACATCGCTGCGTCAAGAATTCCCTTTCCCTAGCTCTTTACATTTCCACACTTACATTCCGTCTTGTTCTTACCGTTGCTCCTAGAATTGCTTAGGTTGTCTTTCAATTCCATGAACTGCTACTGCTTTCTAGCTATGTCACACGACCGGTAGGCACTAGGGGTGATTGGCATTTGATAGGTTTTCATATTTGCTTTAGAAATTTAAAACAAGCCCAATTCACCCCCTTCTTGGGCTTCTTGATCTTTTCAATTGGTATCAGAGCCTTGTTTCTCTAAATTAGGCTTCACCACCTAGAGCAAGATGTCCCATGGGGATGGACCGCCACCCATGTTTGATGGGGATGACTTTCCTTTTTGGAAAGTGAGGATGGAGGCCTACCTTGAGGCCGTGGATATCTGTGTGCACAAAGCCGCTACCATGGGTGGCACCGTGTTCGCCGAGGATCCCTTCTTTGAGAAGAACAATGCTAAGGCAAAGAACATTCTTTTCCGAGGCATTTGCAAGGATGTATTCAACCATGTGCGGAATTGAAAAACCACGCATGATGTTTGGACAAACGTGTGTGCACTACACGAGGGGACCAAATGTGAGCGTGAGGAACGCTACCATTTGGTCATGGCTAAGTTGAATTCCTTCACCATGCATGCTAATGAAAATGCTAATGAGATGTACTCACGTCTTAACATTCTTGTAGAGGAATTGAATGGACTTGGGCTCACTCAAATGCCTCCGTCGGATGTGGTGCGCAAGATTCTTTGTGTCTTGCCAATGGACAAGTATAGCCACATCGTCACTGTGCTTCACCAAGGAGATCTCTTAACATCTACACCGACACAAGTGTTGGGCAAGATCAATGCTCATGAGATGTACATGAAGATTGGTGATGGTGGCTCTTCATCCTCCACCAAGAAGGAGAAGGAGAAGGACTTGGCCCTCAAAGCTTCCACCAAAGACAAGTGCAAGATCCAATTGGTGGTAGAGGACTCAAGTGAAGATGATGAAGACAACATCGCTCTAATGGTGAAGAAGACCACCAAGATGTTGAAGAGGCTAAACAAGAATGGAGTCAAGTTTGACTCAAAGAAGAAGAAATTCTTCACAAGCTCTTCAAGGAAGCTAATCTCCCAAATGAAGTGTTTCAATTGTGGCATTCTTGGTCATCTAGCTCATCAATGACCCGAAGAGAAGAAAGACAAGTTCAAGAAGAACAAGATCAAGAACTACAAGAACAAGAAGGGTGCACAAGATGACTCAAGTGATGAAGATGACAAGAAGCAAGACAAGGCATTTAAGAAGAATAAGAACTTCAACTTTCATAAGAAGAAGAAGGATGGCAAGGCTTACATTGTTGGTGATTGGCTCACCGACATTTAAGACTCAAGTGACTCCTCCGATGAGGAAAGTGAAGAAGAGAAGGTGGCTGCTTTGGTGATTGGTTCTTCTACTCCACTGCCACCTCCTCCATCATCTCCAGGCTCATCCTCTACACACCTATGCCTCATGGCTAAAGGTGACAAGAAGGTACAACAAGAGGATGATGATGGTGATTCCTCTAGTGATGAGAGTGATGATGAAGAAGCACCTTCCTATGATGAACTAATTAAAATTTGCAACAAATACTCGAACATCATAAGGAAGTACAAAGCTAAAAATGTCAAACTTCTTGTGATACAAGAAAACTTGCATGCTAAGCTTGATGCCTTGCCTAGTGCTAATGATGTTTTGAAGCTTGAGACTAACACTCTCACATCTAGCACTAGGGAGCTCAAAGCCTCTCTTAAGCAAGCCAATGAGAAACATGATAAGCTTGAGAGGTCATCACAAGAGCTCCACACAAGGTATAACATGCTAAAAGATGACTACAACCAAGTGAAAAGTGATCATGGCACACTAGTGGTAGCAAATGAATTGCTTACTCAAGATCTTGCTACACATGTTGCTACTAACCCGTGTGCTAAGTGTGAAAGTGCTACCTCTTCTGATAACTTGATTGATGATGTGGCTCTTGAGCAAAGTGCTAAGTGCAAGGGCAAGATAGTTTTTGAAGCTGATAAGTATGATGATTATGTGAAGATGAAGGAAGAGAATTCAAAGCTCAAGGAAGAGCTAATCAACCTCAAGGCAAACAAGCCCTTCACCATTAAGTCGACCAAGGAAGAAGAAGACAAGGATGCTACAACCTTGACCAACTCTCTTAGAGAAGAAATTGTCAAGCTCAAGAATGACAAGACCAAGCTTGCAAGTGGAATGGAGAAATTCACCAAGGGCCACAACCTTCAAAGTGAACTCTTGATGAACACCATCATGAAGAATGACAAGACCGGTATTAGGTTCAAGGAGAATCAAGTGATGAAGGCCAAGGTCAAGATTGAAGCCAAGAACTATTACAAGAACAAGTACAATGGCTATAATCAAGAGAAGCCAAAGCCAAAGCCAAGGAGATGCTTTGAGTATGGTCAAGTTGGACATTTCTCTTATGATTGTAAGACTCCACCTCGCAAGACCTTGCCCAAGCACGCTAGGCCATTTTCTCATGATGCTCACTTTGTCATCAACAAGGATTCCAAGGGTAGACCACTAGTAGTGTTTCTTGGTCTACCAATGAAGAATAAGCCTAAAGTAATTTGGGTTGCTAAGGAGTTGGTTGATAAGGCAATGGGGCCCCGCACTAAGGGGGTTCCCAAACAACAAGCTTAACTCCAAGTTACTTGTGTGTAGGTGAACTACAAGACCGGTGGAAGTCATTGGGTGATTGATAGTGGTTGCACTCAATATATGACCGGTGACCCCCGGATGTTCACCACACTTTATGAGGATTGTGCAAATCAAGACAAGATTACTATTGGGAATAATTCAAATGGCAAATTTCAAGGCTTAGGCAAAGTGGCTATCTCCCAAGATCAATCAATTTCCAATGTCTCGCTAGTACAATCATTGAGCGTCAACTTGCTATCGGTTGGTCAACTTTGTGATCTCGGTTTTCAATGTCTCTTCACTCCAAGTGAGGTTGTTGTGACCAAGGTGGATGATTCTTCATTGATATTCAAGGGCTTCCGGCACAACAACTTGTATTTAGTGGATTTCACTTCCAATGAGGCTAACTTGCAAACTTGTCTATTCTCCAAGAATTCTTTGGGTTGGCTATGGAACAGAAGATTAGCTCATGTGGGCATGTCAACCTTGAAGAAGCTTGTCAAGAAGGAGATGGTTAGAGGAATCAAGGATGTTGTGTTTGAGAAGGACAAATTGTGTAGTGCTTGTCAAGCCGGCAAGAAAGTGACAAACACTCATCCAACCAAAGCCTTTATGTCAACCTCAAGGGTCCTAGAGTTGCTACACATGGATCTATTTGGCCCTACCACTTATGCTAGTCTTGGAGGAAATCTCTATTGTTTAGTGGTAGTGGATGACTACTCTCGGTACACTTGGGTATTCTTTCTTCAATACAAGGGAGAGACAACCGGTATATTCAAGAAGTTTGCTACACGAGCTCAAAATGAATTTGATGTGAAGATCAAGAACATTAGAACATTAGAAGTGACAATGGCACCGAGTTTGTGAACACAAAGATTGAAGATTATTGTGATGAAGTGGGGATCAAGCATGAGGTATCCGCTACCTATACTCCGCAACAAAATGGTGTTGTAGAGAGGAAGAACTGGACGCTTATCACTCTAGCAAGGTCTATGCTTGATGAGTACAACACTCCCGAGAAGTTTTGGGCGAAGGCTATCAACACAGCTTGCTATGCGGCAAACCGTCTCTTAGTCCAAAGGCTATTGAAGAAGACCCCCTATGAGCTTGTGAATGGAAAGAAGCCGGATATTTCATTCTTCCGGGTGTTTGGTTGCAAAGTGTACATCTACAAGAAGCACCAACATTTGGGTAAATTCCAACGGCGGTGTGACATTGGTTTCCTTGTTGGTTATTCTCTTAAGTCCAAGGCATAACGTGTATTTAACAAAGCCACCGGCTTAGTTGAAGAAACGTATGACTTAGAATTTGATGAAACTAATGGCTCCCAAGGAGAGCTTGAGGATATTGATGTAGGTGATGAACCATTGAGGGAGGCAATGAAGAATATGCCAATTGGTGCTATCAACCCGCAAGAAGTGGAAGAAGTAGAAGATGATGGCAATCAAGATCCTTCTCCACCTCGCACGCCTCAAGTTGATGAAGAACAAGTGAGGGAAGCTCAAGAAGATACTCACATCCCTCAAGATCAAGCCGAGGTAGAAGCTCAAAATGTTGAAGCACCTCATTCTCCTCAAGAGATCAATAGAAGATCAACACCTATCCTTCAAGCTCACCCCCATGATCAAATCATAGGGAGTCCATCTAAGGGAGTTATGACTCGCTCTAGACTTGCATCTTATGTTGAACATCACTCGTTTGTTTCCTTTGTTGAGCCTACTAGTGTTGAAGAAGCACTTGCGGATCCGGATTGGGTGAATTCCATGCATGAAGAACTCAACAACTTCACCCATAACCAAGTGTGGACACTTGAAGAGAAGCCAAAGGACGCAAGAATCATTGGGACCAAGTGGGTGTTTAGGAACAAGCAAGATGATCAAGGCATCATTGTGAGGAACAAGGCAAGATTGGTGGCAAAGGGGTTCTCCCAAGTTGAAGGCTTGGATTTTGGGAGACCTTTGCACCGGTTGCAAGACTTGAAGGCATCCGTATCCTTTTGGCGTATGCTTCACATCACAAAATGAAACTCTTTCAAATGGATGTGAAGAGCGCCTTCTTAAATGGTTTCATCAATGAACTTGTCTATGCCTCACAACCTCCCGGGTTTGAAGACCCAAACTTGCCTAATCATGTGTATAGGTTGTCCAAGGCACTCTACGGATTGAAGCAAGCTCCAAGAGCTTGGTATGATAGGCTAAGGGACTTCCTACTCAAGAATAGCTTCAAGATCGGGATCGTCGACACAACACTATTCACCAAGAAGCTTAATGGAGAGATCTTTGTTTGCCAAGTATATGTCGATGACATCATATTTGGGTCAACAAACCAAGATCATTGCAAAGAGTTTGGTGACTTGATGTCCAAGGAGTTCGAGATGTCAATGACTGGTGAGCTAACCTTCTTCCTTGGCTTTCAAGTGAAGCAAATGAGAGAAGGAACATTCATCTCTCAAGAGAAGTACACTCATGATCTACTCAAGAAGTTCAAGATGGAGGATTGCAAGCCAATCAAGACCCCAATGCCTACTAATGGACATCTCAACCTTGATGAGGGAGGTAAACCAATTGATCAAACTCTCTATCGTTCGATGATCGGTAGCTTACTTTACCTCACCGCATCTAGGTCGGATATCATGTTTAGTGTGTGTATGTGTGCTAGGTTTCAAGCAAGCCCTAAGGAGTCGCATCTATGTGCAGTTAAAAGAATCCTTAGGTACATAAGGCACACCCCTAGCATTGGTCTTTGGTATCCCAAAGGAGCTCCCTTCCAACTAGTTGGCTATTCCGATTCAGATTATGTCGGGTGTAAGGTTGATAGGAAGAGTACCTCCGGCGGGTGCCACATGCTCGGAAGATCACTTGTTTCTTGGTCCTCTAAGAAGCAAAATAGTGTGGCATTGTCTACCACCGAGGTGGAATACATAGCCATGGGAGCAAGTTGTGCACAAATCTTATACATGACCCAAACACTTCATGATTACGGCGTTGTTTTAAAAGATGTTCCACTTTTGTATGATAATGAAAGCACTATAAAGTTTGCCAACAACCCCAACACTCTCGCACCAAGCACATTGATATTCGCCATCACTTTCTTAGAGATCATGTGGCTAGAAAAGACATCACACTAGTTGGAGTTAAGAGCGAAGAGAAATTGGCGGATATCTTCACTAAACCACTCGATGAAACAACCTTTTGTAGGTTGAGAAGCGAGTTAAATGTGCTTGATCAATCAAACTTCACTAAAAAATGAGATTGTGTGAACCATGCATTCATATTTAAAATAACATGTTTAATTTAGTAATGCACATAGGCTTGACTAACGCGGTTGAGATAACCGCCCTCAAAGTGTGTGACAAAGCTTAACCGCGGTTTAAACTTGCAAGCAACCTAGATTCAATTTCCGTATTGCATAGCATTTGCATGTGTGTTGCTTCTTGCTTTCTTTTCGGTTAAGTTTGATCATCGTCTAGGTTTGTCACTTAGGGGGAGCATTCAAAGCTCTAGTTGTTACTAATACCTCTCTTGTGCCCCTATGGTGATCCTTGGAGCTTTATAGAATTATTTTCCTATGAAAACTAATTCTAGCCTATGGCAAACTATTTCTAAAATTGAGGGTTTGAGAGATGGTTCTTATGCCAAGTCCAACAAGTGTTTCTTTCTGCTCTTTTGTGTTGATACTTGGCTAAGAGAAAAGATTGGAGAGAAAAACAGGAAAATTCAAAGCATTTCAAGATCTGGACTACGCCAAGTAGTCCGAAGCTTGGTAGCTCCCTGCGTAATTTCTTCCAACTCACAGAATCTCGTCGGACCACCTGTCTGACGGTCCTCCGGACCAATCCTTAAAGGTCAGGTGCCCCTGTCAATCCTTCAGCAGTTTAGTCAACAGACCTCCGGACTACTTTTGTTAGTCCGATGGTCCATCCGAAGCGTAGGTCCGAAGCTTGGGTGCATACTATGTGGTTTCTATTTTCTTCAAAATTCGTCGGACCCCTCCATCAGACCACCTTTCGGACCATAGCAAGTGGTCCGATGCTCGAAATTTTTGTGTGTGTCCCCCACGGGCAGATCTATCTTTTTGGCAGTTATTCATTTTCCTTGCTCGCACTCCTCCGCCAGCCGCACCACCCGCATCGCCGCCGCTAGCGCGCATTCACCCTCGCTAGCCTCGCCACCGGTGAGGCCCTCGCCGGAGCGCCACCATTGCTGCTTCTCCGGCATCGCTCCTCCTCTTCCTCGCTCTTCTCTCCCCTCGTGCAAGCTGCAGCAGCACCACCTGGCACCACCACCACAGCTCGTTGTCGAGGTTCCCTTCGCCGGCGACCAAGCTTCACCCCAGCAGCTCCTTCACCCTGCCAAACAGAGCTCTCCGCTAGGGTTTCCCCCTACAACCATTGCCAACCAGTGGGAACCCCTCCCCCTCCACTCAATTAGGGTTTGGCCCAAACCCTAGGTGGGTTTTTGCCGATTCGTCAAGTCAACTCTTCGATTCGGCCATCAACGCCTTCGTCCTCTTGCTAGGGTATGGTGTTGATCGTTAATTTCGCGTTCTGTCGATTTATTGATCACATTGTGTCCTAGATTCATTCCTTGCAAATCCATATCAATTCCAAATAACTTATACCTTAACTTATTCCAATCCGCAGTTGGTTATATCCTTGTGGAGTATGGTTTGGAGACTGAATTGCTTTGATTAGATACGCTCGCTTACCTCAGGTAACATAGCTGTTATGCACTCTATTCTTATCTAGATGCTTGCTTCCATACGGTACCTTATCTCTAGCGATTACATATGCTTATATATATCCTATCTATTCTTTCTAGCAGCAGTCGTGGCAGTTTCTACTCGGGGCAAAGCTGGTGAGTATGGATTGAGGCAAAGCCTCACGAGGATCAGTCCAGTGGCTTCCAGGCCTCTCTATCAATGTTTGTTTGATTAGTGATCAAGAGGCTTCCAGTTGGGTTTCTTGTTAGTTGGCAGTGGTTTTCTGGTAGTGGTTCTTCTCAGTTGGGGAGCGATTCTCTTGATTGATTAGTGATGCCTCATGGCAAGGCTGCTAGTACTAGTTTAGGTGGTGATGATACGCCTCCCCTCCTCGCCCTTCAAAGGAAAAGGGGAAGGCAAAGCTTGTTGAGAAGCCAAAGAAGAAGAAGCGCAAGTTGACTCAGGCACAGATTGCTGAAGCTATTGCAGATGCCTCGGACCGCACAAAGCGAGGTGGTCTCCAGGGCTTAGTTCGACTCGGCTCCCCTCCACGGGTTCTACCTACACCTCCAGTTCCATCAGAGACAGAGACAATTCTGGCAGGGCAACTAGAGCCTGCTAATGAGGCTCTAGCAGTGCCATTGGCACCTCTTCCTTGGGAGCGTGTCATTCGCTCTCAGGTTGCTCAGCCTACTTCCCGTGCTGATACCCCGAGGCGTGGTGCTACGTCTCCCTAGGCACCACAGGCAGCTGCTCCTTCATATGATCCAGCACCTCCAGTTCACCTCGATTTGAGGAATATCACAACAAAGCAGGTTAGGAAGCTTCAGTTTGTCGAGCTTGAGAGGTGGTGCCCGGATCAGCGGGACCCTAGAGCGTCAGAGGGTTAGCATACCCCGCTCATGGAAGATTTCTATCGGGCAGCTCAGATCACTGGCATTCAGATTCGCCCTCACAGAGTCTGCTCACTTAAGAGTATAGTGGCTATAGCTGGAGAGGAGATCGGCCCCTACCTTACGTATCTTCCGGGACTCACCGACCTCCTTGGTCGTTCCGGAAACTACATTGAGCATTGGGTGCACGAGTTCTACACCTCAGTGTGGATTGACCCGTGTCACAACTATATGTAGTTCAATTTCAGAGGCGAGCATCACAGACTTTACTTGACTCAGCTTAGAGAGGTACTCCACCTAGCTACTTCAGATCTCTGCTTACATGATATATGCTACAGTGGTGTGTCTCTGCCTCATCACGCTCATGGTGGTCGTACTCCGTCAGTTGAGTTCGTTGCTCCCCTCTTCAGGCCACCCTTCACAGTAGGGGCACGTCGTACACCAGCCGAGCTTCACCCTGTTGTTCACCGGTTAAACGATGTTCTACATCGTACCTTGTTGCCTCGCACCGACTACAAGGAAGTATTGACAAATATGCAGCAGTATCTCCATACTGCACTTGTGAGTCAGACACCGTTCGACATTGTCGATTTCATTATGTCAGAGATAGAGGATGTCATGTCAGACGGGATCCGAGCTCGCCATCAGATGCCATAGCTCATTGGATCAGCTCTATCCTTGCTTTACGACTAGGAGAATCTATTCCTGGACTTCGTGATCTGCTTGACCAGTCACCGACAGTGTTCCCAGAGTACAAGATCATATCTTCCATGGATAGTCGTTTGGGCAACAGAGCACTCCGCCAGGTCAGACTCAGGACAACTCCAGCATATATGGATGATGTTGATGCCTAGGATGAGGCAATCAGAGGCATTGAGCAGTAGGAGCTCCATGACCTTGACACACAGGAGGCAGAGGGTGCAGCTGTTGACACCTCCTCTGACAGCTCAGATGACGACTATCAGCCCATACCACCTATGCCTGCTCGGGCACATGACGCCAAGGCTGGTGGGTCCGGCGCCGCTGCTGCTTCTGCTTCTAAGTCACTAGCTTTGAAGATTCTTGATCGTATCTCTGAGCAGCAGGGCTTGCTAGTATCAGCTGTCACTCAGGTCCAGCAGAGACAGGATGATATGCACAGATAGATGATGCAGATGCAGCTTGAGTCTCAGCGCCTTCAGCTCCAGACATAACAGATGCAGGCGCAGAACATGGCCTTCATGGCTCATATGATGAGGTGGACCGGTGCACCACCACTTGAGTTCCAGTGACTCCTCAGATTCAGATGATGAGTTAGACTCAGCCTCCATAGTCCGTTGGTCAGCTGGCGGCACCTCAGCAGACAGTTGGCCCTTCAGTGGCCCCTTTAGTTTTAGCCGGACCGTCTGTCACTCCCACCCCAGCTGTACAGTCTAGTGGACTTTAGGGTGCCAGACTAACCACCCCATTCCAGTCACTAGCTACACAGGTCACCCAGTGGTTGGATATACTTGGCCCGACTCAGCAGTTCACGCCACTTACTACCGGTTTCACGCCGATGACCGCTACCTTGGGTTTGACTGCTCGCGACCTCTCAGCTCGTTTAGCAACATTACAGGCCAGTCGCCCCCCACTGGAGAGCAGATAGCAACAGAGCTTGAGTCTACTGATTTAGTCACACCGACAGTTGGTCAGCATCGTTCCTCAGTTGCGTCGTCTAAGGCTACTCACGACAGTCGTGCTCCAGCAGTGTCTACTCCACCTACAGTTGCTATCGTGACCGATGCCACAACCGTAACCTCTACTCCAGTACAGCCTGAATAGCCCTCGGTTCGTGAGACTCAGGAGAGTCAGTGCCAGAGGCACACCCGGACTCCGCAGCTCCAGAGGCACCGGTAGAGATAGTGGCAGATGATCCTACTCCTACTCCTACCCTAGCTACAGTTCCAGATTCCTCGACAGTAGAGTCAGTAGGCACATCAGCTTCCCGTCAAGGGTCCCTCCAGACTACTCCGCTTCCAGCTCCAGAGACTCACGGGGAGGACACAGATGATGATGACGTTTATCTTGATGAGTTCCATCTTCTTGATCGTGCCACGGCTGCTTCCACTCCGCCTCCAGACGCTTAGACTTTGGTGCTTAGACACCAAAGGGGGAGAGGGAGAGTCGAGTATGGGCTAGCTTCAGGGGGAGCTAGTAGGATTCGTTCTTTTGATGTGTTAATATTCTATCATGCATCACGTTTACCATCTTTCATGCATTGTGATATATGTGTGTGATGTTTGAGACTCTTGATGGTTGTGTGACATGTGTGTGGACCTCTATATATATATCATGTCACTTGGTTATGCTATATTGCTTTCGCGCTAATCTCTGATCTTTTGGCTATAACATATCCTTTCAAATCAAGTACTATTCTCAATTCTTATCTATTGTGCTTGTCATGGCTTGAATGGTTTAGGCATGTATATGTCTTTCTTATCACTAACCCATGCCTATTTCATGTTAAGTCATGTTTTCTCTTATCAAAATTCACTCATATTCTATACTCGAGCTTGTATTGTCGTCAATCACCTA